>BHFT01081794.1:0-13475 GCA_004320025.1 Laticauda laticaudata | reverse complement strand
CCCATAATATGCAACCCCTTTTGTTGTAAAAAGTTCAGTCTGATGGTTCCAGAATAGGTTCAAGTGTTCCCCACATCGGTCCGTTCCAGCCACCCTCTATTTCGCACACTCATTTCAGCATTTCAAAACTCATGTAGTTGCTGTTTATAGTCTCTCTGGATGTCTTGACGCAGTCATGGGTGGGTGTGGGTAGTGATTTCTATTCTGTTAGATATTAGACGTGGTGGGTTCATGCGGGTTCATCTTTCCTGGTCAGGTAGGGGAATGGCACCGTGGTCTGCATGTGGATGCTTTTTCCTGGTCATGTATTAGTAGATAATATGATAAGCGGCAATGCGGACCAACTTGTCATCTGGGACACGCACAAACGCAATTTCATTGGAGGTTTTGAGCTGCTCAACTTGAGCGGAAAATGTGATTGCGCACATTTGTGTCTGCCTCTGCAGTATTCCTAGGAGCAGTTTTTAGATATGTCTGTGGAATACGATGTATGAGGAAGCGTCCTAGCGAGTACGGGAGCACCAGTCCATGTTACTAGGGCGTATATTGTTCGGCATCGGAACCATCCGTTACGCATAAACCGCTAATCCTGGCTAGGATCCGCTGCACATCCGGCGCACACTCAAATCTGCTGCGCAGCAGAAAAGCGGAGTAGCAGGGAAGGAAGTGGAACGGATGCGAATGGACGCGCTAGCGGTATGTATGCATCCGGACGGAGAAAGGATATGAAAGCGGATGCAGCACTCAATAGAAAGCATTTAAAAAGCGGAAAAACGTTCGCAGAGGAACCTATCTCATGATTTTAAGAGGATTTGTCTAATAAGAGGATGCCAAAAGGATGTCAAAAGAGTGAAATGTAATATTGCCCTATAAAAAGGGGGAGCAACTCACCTGGATCTCACTTTCAGACCAGCAGCCTGCTGTGCATGACCTCTGCAGTCCTGTCATCTGCTGCCTCTTGTCTCTTCCACAGCAAATTCCAGTCATGTCCACCAATGGATCGTAATAAAGTCTTTGGCAGCCAGCCATCCTTCTGCAACATGTGCGAAGCCATCTACAGGGATCTTGTGAATCTCTACTATGGGAAGAAAAAGAGAACAGCGCAGAAGCGTTCTGGGTCCGAAAGATTGGATCGGGAAGAGAGGCAGATGGGTATGGACTGGTATCAACAAGCTTGATGGTGGAGTCTCAGGAACGAATGTACCTCTCGGTGCATTCCAGAACTTCATGAGGATGCCTCCAGCCATGTTTGGATGAAGTTGTTGCAGCGGCTGACACCAAGGTTGAACCAAGCAGAGCACAACTTCTGGACCAGCCTGGAACCTGGGCTCAAGGTGGGCATTCACTCTGCACCAACCTGGCCTCCGGGAACAACGTACAGGAGCATGCAAGTAAGCTGGAAGGTGGCCCACAACACCGATCCCGCGTTTGTGGGTCAGAGGGAAGTGGTGGCAGGCCATTTATCGAAGAATACCTGGAGGAGCTCCTCGCAGTGCCCCCTGCCACTGAAGAAGGATGGAAGAAGTATGCAGGGGAGCAGTGGTATCAAAGAAGTGGAACTTCCCTCACACCGTTGGAGCCATAGATGGGTAAACACGTGGCCTGCAAAACACCAGCCAAGTCGGGGTCCACTTATTTCAACTACAAGGGCTTTCTTCAGCATCGTCCTCGTTAGCCATTGGTCGGAATGCTGACTACAAGTTCATGTAACATCGATGCTTTCAGGCAACGGTCATGTTTCCAGATGCCCAGGTAATACCAACGCCATCAATGCTCTACGAGGGGCTGGAACGCAAGAACCGTCATCATGGGGCTTCCCCCAGATCCAGAAACCCGCTGCCCCAATGACGACGCAAGATGTGCCCTACTTCACTCGTGGGGGATGATGCCCCTCCCATCAGAACCTACCTCAAATGAAAGCCCTACACCTCCAGATGCTCACACCCGTGGAAAGAGAGGATCTATCACACTCACACGCGCTCGGTCCAGTGGGAAGGGCGGGTGGTGGAGAACGCTCTTTGGCATCCTGGCCAATAGGTTCAGTACTTCTCACCACCATGAGCATCGCCAGAGACCGTTGAGGAGGATCGTGGAAGCTTGCTTGCATCCTGCACAATCTCATGTGCCCACTGCTAACAAGTCTTGCAGAAGAGGCTCATGGACCTCCAAAAGGCAATGGGACATGGGAGCTGGTGGAATGGAGGCAAGGGCAAAACCTGATAGACCACTGGGAGGATGTGCAGGCCCCAACAGAGCCGTACCGTGAAGGGAAGAAGCAGGCGCAACCTCGCTGAAACACTGGGTGCAAACTCCCAGCTGGAGCCGTGGGAGTTGCAAGAGCAGTAATGGCTAGAGTGGATTTAATGATGCTTACCCTTCAGCCTTGTCCTCATAGCACGGATGAGATTGGGGCCATTAAATGTTGGGTGGGCCTACAATGACAGGGCATTTAATAAAGAGTTGTGGTTTATGTTTGACATGGTGTGGATCATGATTACATTAGTATTGAAATAATGAAGGGCCATAGGTGTGGGCACCTGGGAGGGTTGAGCATACAAGTCCCACTATGCTGCACCTGGAGGTTTATCGATCACCCACAGCTTATCTCAAACCCCATCCCACAGCTATCTTAACCATTTACCCAAAGGTATCCAAGCCCATCCCACAGCTATTACCCATTCCCAAAGGTTCCCTGCCCACCCCGCAAATGTACTCCTTCACCCATTCCCACAGCAAGCATGCAGAAGGCTTAACCGCATTTCTAAGTTTCCACCAAGACTTTATTTAATAAAATAAAATGGAGGCAAGTGTGTGAAGCAAAGGATAATCTTTATTAATAACAAGCTTTAAAAGAAAAATGAACCCAAGTCAAGTGTCCAAATAAAGTCTAACAGTAAGGCAACCCGTCTCTGCATTCTTATCGTCACTCAGCAGTGGAGCCCATCCTCCGGGGTTGAAGGTCCAGGTGCTGGTGGAGGTGGCTGCTGTTTGGGAGTGCTGATCTGAAGCCCCACTGGGGTGTCCCGCCCTGAGAGGAAACAGGGTTCGGGTGTGTTCAGGGAAGCCTCTGTACAGCTGGCTCAGCCCCGTGATGTTGGGAGTCTCCTGTCCTCCATGGCCATGAGTTGGGTCAGTCGCGCAATACTGGGGATGTTACAAGATGTACCTGAGGCCGGGCTTGGCTGGTGGGGGTGGAGGACGGAGGGCAGTGTAGTCGTGCTGTCTGGGGTTCTGCAGCTGTGTGAGGACTGGGCGTGGGGTGGTCAATCGGGTGGCATGGGTGGGCTCAGTGTGGCGTCGGTGGCTATCAGTGGCAAATGGGGTTGGGCAATTGCCAGTGGCATCAGTGGAACACGTGGCAACGGGGTGGGCGTCCGATGCGCCCTGTGCCTGACTGGGGAAGGGCTGCTGTCCTGTGCTGCTGGACCTCTTGGGTAGCCGGTAGCCCTGGTAGGTGAGGGACTGGTGGAAAGCCTTGGAAACCATGGGGAGTGACATCACCTGGTGGAGGAGCAGACCTGGACTGGGTGGGGAAACAGGTTCCTCTGGATCTGGAGGGTTTGTGAAGCCCAGCTCGGTGCTCCGGTCCCTTCACCACCTTGGTACTTGGGGTTCGCATGTCGTGAAGGGTTTGGTTGACATTAGGTGAGGAAAGGGCTTGCGGTTGGGAGGATGAGGAGTCGGTGGGGTGGGCCAGCTGAGAGAGGAGATCTATGCTGGCTGCTGGATTGGTGTCCGCTGTTTATCCTCCAGCTAGGAACAGGGTGGTGGCTCTGTCCCTGCTGTCTGGCTCTTTGCCTTTTCTGGGGGTGTTGAGGTGGAGCTGGGGTGGATGTGGGGTAGGGACTGGTGGTGGGGGAAGTGCTGGTCTTCCTTTTCTCCCACTGTGCCAGGGGGATCTCCACGTGCTTCCCGCGCAATAGTTAAAAAACTGTCCGCAGGGTTCTTCTGGCCATGGGGACGCTCCACACGGACTACCCTGCTGGAGAGAGAAGCTGACTCTCGGCCGGAGAGGACCTGGGGTCTCAGCAGGCTCCTGGAGGAGAAGAGGGGGTTGGAGAGGGCTGCTCCTTGGTGGCGGGGGAACTCATCTCCAGGGAATGCACTTGGGCCATGACGTAGGTTTCTCTCTGTCTGTCCAGTTTTGGACTGCAGCCTTGCCAGAATTTTCTTTGGGAGGTGCAGCTTCCATACCAGGTGTGCATGTGCTTCCACCAAAGCCGAGGGGAAGCACCTCCTGAAGTGTTAGCCCAGACTCCTCACCGCTTCTCCTCTCCAAGAAGCGCTGCTTCCTTTTGGTGTCGCCTGTAGAGCCAGTGTCCCCATTCCGCCATAGGTGTTCATCTCTCTAGCCACTCCAGCACCTCAATTCCTGGGGTTTCCTGCCCTCAATGGAGTATTGGGGCCTGCCTCTCCATTCTCGGGCGATTGCCTCTTCCATTCCTCCTTTGGCAGGACTAGATGGAACCTCATGAGAGGGGCTTCCAGGTTGTGGGGCTGCTCCTCCACACCACCAGCAGCAGGATCATCATTAAGCAAGCAGCAGCAGCAGCAAGTCAGCAGCAAGCCCCCAGCACCAGGGACCAGCAGGACCAGAGCATCAAGCCAGGACCGAGGAGACCAAGCCAGGACGAGCAGGACGAGCCAGACCAGGGAGCAGGAGCTGGGGACCAAGCAGGACGAGCAGACCAGCAGCAAACCGGAGGAGCAAGCTACCAGCAGAGTAAAGCACGAGCTGAAGCACCACCGGCCAGGAAGCCAGCCATCATCAATCAGCTCCTCCAGAAAGCAGCATCAGCAAACGAAGCCCAGCACCAGGAGCAGTGGCCACCCAGAATAAGGCACCAGCAGAAGCCACCACGGGCCAGAAGCAGTATCAGGCAAGAGGTAACACGAGCAGAAGCACCCGCCAGAAGCAGCAATTTCAGCAGAGTAAGCAGAGCAGAAGCACCAACCGCCATAAAGCATCATCAATCAGCTCCGGTCAGAAGCAGAAAGCAGCAAGCAGCCCCAGCCCCCAGAAGAAACGATGCGCCGGGTGCTGCAGAAGCCCCGTAGAAGCAGAGTGAGGGCCCAGGGGGGTGGGGGAGGGAGGCCCCTGTCCCTCTTGGCCAAGGCTGGCAGCAAGATGGCTTGAGGCTTCTCTTCTTTCCCCATCGGTTGTGGGGGTTGCTGGGGCTGGCAGCAGGCAGGCTGGCAGGCAGGCTGGGCAGGCAGGGCCAGGGCTCCAGGCAAGGCTTGCAAGGGTAAGGCCAGGCACCAAAAGGGGCTGGGCAGGCAGGCTGGCAGGCAAGCTTGGGCAGGATGGCTGGCAGGAGGGTAGGCACCAAGGCTGGCAGGCAGTCTGGGCCAGGCAGGTCTGGGCAGGGGATACAGTCACTGGCAGGGCAGGCAGCAGGGGCAGCAAAGGCTGGGGGCAGGCAGGCTGGGGACAGCAAGGCTGGCAGGGGAAGGCCAATGCAAGGGGCAGGCTTGGCAAGGGCACTCAATGTGTCTGGAAAGCAGGTCTTTCCTCTGATGGTGACCTGCTTGGGGAAGTGGCCTCCCTTTATATCTGCGGGGCTGGACGCAATTGCATCCTCCCCGCATGGCGGCAGTGAACGCTAGGCATCTGCTAGGCTTCCGCTGGGTGCATCCGCTTAAGGCTTCCGCTCTTTCCCATCCGCTTCATGCCGCTAGGCTCGTTTTGTGGCATCTTGGCTTCAAATCTGTTCGGGCGTCCCGGCTCTGTCATCCGATGTATCGTTTTTGCGTCTGCTTTGCTGGGCGGGGCCTCCCCGGAAGCCTTGCGGTTGGTGCGCATCCGCTCCAATCCGCTTCCTCCGCTGGGCTCCGTTCCGGCATACTGCTTTTCCCAATCCTGCCCTGCGTCCTCCCCCCCGTCCCATTCCTTTCGCGTGTTAATCACTCTGGTTATGCCAAATTTTTGCCCCTTTTTAGAGCGGATAACAACGGATGGAACATTTTTCTCGTCTGCTGTGTCCTTTTTATTAACGTTTTGCATCCATTGGCCAGTGTGACAGGGCCTTAATTGGGTTGTCTGCATGTATAAACACAACATTAGTATACATACAACATGGACACTTGGTCCCATCTCTATATATTGTACTTCACCTGGAATTCTGAAAGTGTCAATTTTCACTCACGAAATGAAGAATCTTGGACATTAACTTGGAAAAGTTAGTCTTGGGGACTTATATGCTTTACTTTACCCTACATGTTTACTCCCTTACCTTAATGTATCTCTGTGTCTGCAGTGTTTGGCAGCCAAGTGCTGAAAACAGATTGCACTGGCAGCAATTCTTTGCCACTTTTAGTTAATCTACTGCATTCTCCCTCTCCCTCCCTCTTCTCTTTTTCTTCTGTCTCTTTCATATGCATACATCTCCATCTTCACTACATTTATTTACCATAATTTATAGCCTGCCTTGTTCCCAAATCTCTGGGTAGCCTTATGAAAAGAATTATAGTAAAAAAAGTAACATAAATAAACATTAAAATATAATTAGTCATGAAACAACATTAAAACATCATCATTATAGAAAAACAATTCAGCGATAAAGCATTGCCGGCTGCAATTCTACATTCCAAATCCTCTAATCAAGAGCCAGTCTTTTTGACTTTCTGAAATTACAAGTGTGCGAGGTGTCTACAAGTTTCAGAAGTTGAGGTGTTCTCTTTCCAGACCCAAAAGCTTATCAGTGCTTTTGGCTCTCTGCCAAGTCAATACACTACACGTTAGAAAATTCAGGAGAAAAGTATTGGATACAAGGGTTGCAACTGAGCCACTGATCTTGTTTCAGTAACTCCTGACTCCTGATGTTCCAAAGGGTAGGAACCTTCACCCAATCCCTTGCTCCTGAATTTATTTCTTTTAAACTTTTTGCAGCGAATGCAATGGTATCTGAGAATGACCTTTGGAGACAACAGGAAGACCCACAGAGGCAAGTGGTAGTTGAATCCCCAGAAGGAATGGGTGGGTATCAAATGTCTCAGAAGGAACCCTCCCTGGGAAGAGATGCATTTTCAGATTTGCAAAAAAATTTTTAATGTAAGTGTCAGATGGTGCCCCATTCAAAATCCAAGAAAGAAATACTTAGACCCCATTAATTAGAGAAAATATATTTTTTACTGGAAGTCAAGTGGTAGAAACAAAATAATTCTGAATCTGAGAAAATGAGCGCGTAAATCATACATACAAAGTGATGGCAATGTTCCCACTCCCAATAGTTCAATTGGCTCATCCAATTAAAAGTTGTGTGTAGCATCATGTGGGCAACTCCAGGTGATGATGAGGCCTCTGTCCATTGACCTTAACCTTTGATAAAGAGTTGTGGCTGTGCATAGCATAGGATAGAAGCCGAAAGCCCCTCTCACACTGCACCAACGGATGGAGAGGATGTAAAATGGAGAAAAACACTTTAGCATCCATTGGTTAACGCGATGCATCCATTCTGTATTCACTGCCTCCGTTTTGCTTTCCTCTCTATCGTTCAGCATTGACCGTCTATTGACGGTTTCATCCCGCTCAGAGGGTTTTGAGCTACTCAAACTTTCGCGGAAAATGTATCAATGCATACCGTTCTGCATCCGCTAGGCCATCCACTAGGCATCGTTCTGCATCCGTAACGCATCCCGCTATATCTCGCTAGGCAATATCGCTACGTATCCGCGCAACTCATCCTGCTCCAGCGGTTAAACGGATTGCAGGGAGGAAGTGGAACGGAATGCGGAACAGATGCAGAATGGATGGAGAGAAGGATGAAAGAGGAATGCAGCTCGCAAAAGACAGCATTTAAATCGGAAAAAACGTTCGCAGAGGGCACCTATCTCGGATATTAGGATGTCTAGAGGATGGCCTAGAGGATCACCAAAGGAACATAAAGAGGGGGGGAAAAGACCTATACTGGCCTATAACAAGGGGGAGCAACTGATCTGGATCTCACTTTCAGACAGCAGTCCAGCTGTCAGACCTCTGCTAGCCTTCATGTGGCTCTTGCTCTCCACAGCATCCATTCCATGATCCACCATGGACTGTAACAAAGAGTCCTTTTAGCAGCCACTAGTATCGTTCTGCAAACAGTGCGACGCCATCTACAGGATCTGTGGAACTCTACTCGGAAGAAAAAGAGGCGGCCAAGAGCGTCTGGGTCCGATAGATGTATCAGGAGAAGAGCAGAGTACGGACGGTACACAAGTGATCGTGGAGCTCAGGAACCCTCAGAACCTACCTCATGAAGCCCTACAGCTCCAGATTCTCACCTTGAATGAGGATCTTCAACTACAGGCTGTCCAGGCAAGGTGGGTGGTGAGAATGCCTTTGGCATCCTGCCAACAGGTTCCAGGTATTCTCACCACCGCATGCAGCATCGCCAGAGACCGTGAGGAGGATCGTGGAAGCTTGCTGCATCCTCACAATCTCATGCGCACCGCTACCCAGTGTTGCAGAACAGGGCTCGTGGACCTCCAACAAGGCAATGGGGACATGGAGCCTGGGAATGGAGGCAAGGGCAAAACCTGATAGACACTGAGGATGTGCAAGGCCCAACAGGCCTCACGTGAAGGGAAGAAGCAGAGCAACCTCCTGAAACACTGGTGCAACTCCCCAGCTGGAGCAAGGTGGAGTGGCAAGACAGGATGATAGATAGGTTAATGGATGCTTCCTTCAGCCTGTCTCATCACACTTGATGAGATTTGGGCCATGTATGTTGGGTGGCCTACTAAACAGGGCGTTTAATAAAGAGTTGTGTTTATGTTGACATGTGTGGATAATTATTACATATTATTGATTAGATAAAGGGCAAGGTGTGGCACGCTGGGAGGGTGGACCATACAGTCCACTATGCTTGCACTGGCAGCGTTTATCTATCCCACAGCTATTACCCATAGCCCCAAAGTATCCCTGCCATCCCACTGGCTATCTTTAACCCATCCACATATATCCTAACCATACCCAAGGTTATCCTGCCACATTCTGGACTTGGTATCTGCCTCATCTCATTAGCATACCACAGTGCTCCAAAGGGTATCCTGCCCACCCACTGCTAGATAACCCATCCCACAAGCATGCAAAGGCTGGAAGAGCATTTCTGAAAGTTTCCACCAAGACTTTATTTAAAAAAAGAAATGAAGGCAAGTGTTGTGATTACAAAGATAGACTTATAATAAAAAACAAAAGCTGTAAAAGAAAATACGCCACATTCAGAGTGTCCAAAAAGAATCACACAGGTAAGCAGACACAGCAGTCTCTGGATCTACATTGGCTACAACGTGGAAATCAGCCAGTTCAGGGGTGAAGCGGCTCCAGTAGATGGTGGAGAGTAGCTAGTTGCTGGATGCTGATCAAAGCGCCATTGGGGTTCCATAAGCACCGAGAGGACAACAGGTGAATGGTTGTGTGAGAAGAGCTCTCGAAGAGCTGCTCCAGACCCATGATGTTGAGGCTCCTTCTGGGATCCATGCATGGGGTGTCAGCCCCAGTCCCGAGGACAGATTTACTGGAGGCCGGGGTCTGGCTGTGGGTGGAGGAAGGGCAGTGTAGTGGGGCTGTCTGGTCTGCAGCGGGTGAGACTTGCGTGGGGGCAGTGTGCGTGGTGGCATCAGTGTAGTGGGTGGCATCATTGGTGTCGGGGCATTCAGTGTCGGGTGGCATTGTGGCATCTACTGGAACTGGTGGCAACGGTAGGTCAGTCCGATGACTTCTGTGCCTGGACTGTGAGGGCTGCTGCCTGTGCTGGCTGGACCTCCTGGTAGCCGTACTCCTGGTAGGTTAGGGGCTGGGGAAAGCCTTGGAATGGGAGGGACATCAGCTGGGGTGGACGGAAAAGCAGACCTGGACTGGGTGGGAGGCTAGGTTCATCTTGGATTGGAGGGTTGTGAAGCAGATCGTGATCCTGTCCTTCACACCTGCTACTGGGGTTTCGCTATGTCCGCTGAGGGTCTGGTTCACATAAGGGTGAGGAAGGGCTGAGGATTGAGGATGAGGAGTCCGTGTTGGACGCAGCTGAGAGGAGGAAGAGTCTATGGCTGCTCTGGATGGTGTCCCTGATCTCCAGCAGGACAGTGTGGCTCTGCCCTGCCAGTCTGCTCTCGCGCCTTTCTGTGGAGTGGAGGCTGGGGGTTGGATGCGGATAGGGCTGTGGTGGACGTGCCATTCCTTTCTCCAAGCCGACCACGGGAGTCTCTCCATACTCCACCATGGTGTAGTACAGCTGTGGGGGGGGTTCTCGCCATGCACGCTCCACAGAAACCTGCTTGGAGACAGGAGCTGATCTCGCCGAAGAGGACGGCTTCTCAGCAGGCTGCGGATGAGAGAGGGGTAGTTAGAGGAGGCTTGCTTGGTGCCTCCTCGGTGGCGGAGCTCACCCTTCAGGAAGCGTGCATTGGCCATGACAGTAGGTCTTTCTGTCCATCAGCTTACCGGGCCTGGCCAGATTTCTTCGGTCAAGCTTCCTTACTAGGTTGTGCATGTGCTCTCACCAGCTAGGGAAAACCTCACCGAAGTGTAGCCAGATTTCCGCCTTCTCTCTCCAGAGGCAGCATGCTTCCGCTTGGTGTCCCTAGTGATGGAGACGGGTTCCCTTCCGCCACAGATAGTCATTCTCGTCTCAGCCACTCCAGCACCTATCTCTCCAGTGTTCCTCCTCAATGGAGTATTGCCTCCCTTTCTCATGTCCCCACATTATGCCTCTTCCTCCCTTTGGCAGGACAGATTGGGTTCCCTCATCAGAGGGCTCCCAGGTAGTCACGGGGCTGCTCCTCAACCACCAGCAGCATCATCACCAGCAGGATCAAATCATAATCATAAATCATCATTCATCATCATCATCATCAACCAGATCAGATATAATCAATCATCAGCAGCAGCGCAGCAGCAGGACCAGCAGGACCCAGGATCAAAGCAGCGCAGGTAAGCACCAGCAGCCCAGCAAGACCAGGAGCACGAGCAGGAACGAGCAAGGATCAGCAGGATGAGGAGCAGCTTCAGCAGGGTACGCACAGCAGAAGCACCACTGCCGAGCAGCCTCAGGCAGAGTAAGCACGACAGAAGCACCACACCGCCAGGAGCAGCTTCAGAGAGTAAGACGAGCAGAAGCACCATCGCCAGAGCAAAAGCATCGCTCTCCAGAAGCAGAAGCAGCAGAAGCCCCAGCAGAAGCCCCAGCAGAAGCGATCAGGGACAGGGGCGGGAAGGGTGGCCCTGTCACTCTTGCCAAGGGATGGCGGCAGGTTGCTGAGGCTTTCTCTTCTTCCCCATGGTTGTGGGGTGCTGGTGGCAAGAGTGGCGGGAGGCTGGCAGGCAGCAGTGCACCAAGGCTGGACAGGGAAGGCTGGCCAGGAGGCTTGGAGGAGCAGGCTGGGAGGCAGGCTGGCAGGAAAAGGCTGCGCAAGGCTGGCAGCAAGGCTTGCAGGCAGGCATGCAGGCAGGGCAGGCAAGGCAATTCAATGCATTGGCAGCAGGTCTTTCCTACAGAATGGTGACTCTGCTTACGCGAGCTGCTTCCCTTATAATGTCCGCGGGGGCTTAGCAATTGCATCCTCCCCCATTGCAATTAATGCTCGGCAGTCCGCTAAGGCTTCCGCTTTGCATCCGCTTCCAAAATCCGCTGTGCTATCCCCGTTCATGGCACTGCTTCATCCCGTTCCGCGTTTCCGCTCGCATCGCTTCATCCGTGTCCGCGCTGCTTTGCTGAGGTCCCGCCCAGAAGCCTTCGCAGATGTGCCATCCGCTCCCATCACATCCATTCCCTGGGCTTCCGTTCCGCATTCCGCTTTCCATCTGCTCTGCGTCCTCACCCCCGCCTTCTTTCCTGTTATCCGCTCTGGTTTACAAATTTTTGCCCCTTTGAGACAGATAACATAACAACGGATGGAAAATTTTTCTCGTCCGCTGTGTCCTTTTTACAAACGTTTTGCATCCGTTGGGCAGTGTGACGGGCCTTAAGCAAGAACCTCCCCCCCCAACTTATACAGCTCTGGTTTGTAACACCTCCAGCTCACTTCCCATATCCATGTCCCCCCCTCCTCCCCCTGTTACTTATGATAGCCGAAAGATGCAAAGCAAAGGAAGAAAATCCTGAAGGCTGACATTTGGCCGTCCTGCAAAAGAGGCGTTAGTCATATAAAAGTTAAACATAGAAGATAACAGAAAATATACATGTAAAATATACACTATAATACTACAAATATACACTATAATACTATATTTTAGGGTTTATCAGGATATTTAATGTGAAATGCATTGATAAGCTTAGGAGTTCTAACATCCTTCTCATTCACCCATTTGGACTGGGAAGTAGGAAAATGTTTCCAAAAAAACAAATATTGGAGTCGACCCCTTTGTTTTCAAGAATCCATAATTTCTTTAACTTCAAAATGTTTTTCACCTTCAATTAGCAATGGCATGGGGGAGGGGATCAACCTGAGTCAGCCTCAGGCTGGAGGTATGTTCAGGTTTTAATAAACTAACATGGGTAGATCCATCAGAGGGTTTTAGGTAATTTCAGTTAGACTGCCACAGGGTTCACAACTTGTTCAATTGGGAAAGGTCCAACAGACTTAGGTCCAAGCTTTTTTGACTTTTGTGTGGTCTGCAAATATCTGATGTATAAAAAGACCTTGTCACCAATTTGAAATGGTTTTTGTGGACTTCTCTTTTTATCTGCAATTTTTTCATGGGCTTGATGAGCATCATCTGATGCTTTACGGGTAACCGGCCAGGTAGGCTGAAGCTGTGTTATCCATTCATTTAATGACTGAATGTTAGGTTTCTCTTGTGGAAGCTCGGGTATAGGTACAAAGTCTTGTCCTGAAGCCACTTTAAATGGAGTAAACACAGTACTACTATGTACCAAATTATTATATGCCACCTCAGCAAATAGCAGTAGATCCGCCCAATTATCTTGCTGATAATTTATATAACATCTGAAGCCCATGTCACACTGCACCAACGGATGCAAAGAGGATGTAAAACGGGCAAAAAAGCTTGCCATCCATTGGTGAACGTGATGCATCTGTTCTGTACTTACTGCGTGCATGATTCATATGTTCTATCCGTCCAGTATCCGTCTACTGAGATTTCATCCGCTCAAAAAGTTTTGAGCTGCCCAAAACTATTTGAGTGGATGAACCTTCCGCTGTGTCCATTCTACATCCACGACACATATGGGGAACAAACATTCTATGTCCGTTGTCATCTGTTAAATGTCCACTGTATCCGCTCGGCATCTGCTGCGCATCCGCGCAACTCGCATCTGCTCCAGCGGAAAACGGAAAGAGGGAGGAAGCGAAACGGACATGGAACGTCCACACAGCATTAATAGCACGGACATAGAAAGGATGAATGTGGATGCACCTCGGACATAAAGCATTAAAACAGAAAAAACGTTTGTATATGGAATGTATCTTGGATATTTAGGATGTCTGCAGGATGTCTAGAGGATGCAGAAGGACACCTAGCGGAAAACCGATATTTC
>BHFT01081792.1:0-14770 GCA_004320025.1 Laticauda laticaudata | reverse complement strand
GCTGGAAATTGAAAAAGAGTCTTTATGGTTTAAAGCAATCAGGATATGAGTGGAACCAATGTATAGTTAAAGAGTTAACTAAGATAGGTGTTGCAGCTGGCATAGCTGATCCATGTTTGTTTAAAAGAGAAAGTGATGGTATGGTGTCATTATTACTATTGTTTACTGATGACATAGCATTAATCACCAAAACTGAACAAGAAGCTACTGAAATAATTTCACTATTGGAAAAGAAATTTAAAATGAAACAATTAGGAGAGATCAAACAATATCTTGGTTTAAAGATAGATAGAACTAAGGGAGGATATATTTACTGGACAGTGTATCTGTGTACTGCGCATGCATTATTCCAACACTACTCTCTATACGTCTTCCTGTATGCCCTCATTCTCCTAACAGGGAATTACCTCAACACTATGCTTGTGTCCATGAGAAACCTTTTTTTCTGTGTCCTAGAAATTGGGGACTTCATAAAAAAATCCGGGGGAGGTGGAGCTGAACTCCAGTGCCAGACCAAATCATACTGTGTTCCTGACCCATGCGTCAGTGGTAGAGGAGTCCCATTGGTCAGCAAACCTTTTTAGACCACCACCAATGGGAATCTCATTGTGGTCATTACTTGGACCTGCAGAAGAGCCTAGATCATGTTCCTCGAAATTGTCTCCTAGGATGGAGTCCCCTTCTATATCTGTCCCCAGGTTCAATTCTATCTGTCTGTTGACTGAATCCAGGCTGTCTTTGAAATCTTGGATCATAGGGTTGGTACAAGGGGCGAAAGGAACTCCTATGAAAGGGCTGTGGTGATCTGGACTCTGATCAATGAAAAAGAGAGGGAAGANGAGAGGGAAGAATTCTCTTTTTGGTTCTGGTTTCAATTAGGAGGGGTTCAAGCACACTGTCAAATAGTTTGTTCTCCGAGATGGGAGCTGAGGCAAGGCTCCATTTGTGCTTGATGTCTGCTTGCCAATGCCTGAACCAAAGTAACCTTCTAGCCGCAATTTGGGAGGCAATGGCCCTAGAGGAAAACTCTGCGGCGGCAATTAATTTAGCCACATCATGATGTGCCCTAATGTTTGAGGCTGAAATGGTATCCCTCAGATGGCAAAGCCATCTGAGAGATGATCTGGTGAAAAAGGAGGCAGCTGTAGCCACTCTGATGGCCCATGCATCCGAGGTGTGTGCCCTGCGGAGGGCTAGTTCCGCCCTCTTTTCCTCAGGCTTGAGAGCCTCTTCAGCTTCACTTGGGATGCCTGAGGAAGATGCAAGCACAATGATATGCTCGTCCATTTCTGGAATGTTTAAAAAAATTAGAGAACTCGGGTGCCAAATAGCGGGATATGAGGCTGCTGCAGCCTATTGATTTTGCACTAAATTGGAAAATGTGTGGTACAGGGATAACCTCTGCCTCAGTGACTGGTTGAAAGAATATGAGATCCTCTGTTTCCCCTGGAGTATTTGGTGGGTTAGGGTTAGGGAGGGGTACCCGTATTATCCAGCCGTGGGGTGTTCCTGGCCTTAAACAGCAGGAATTTAAATAATTGTGGGAGGAATAATTCTGTAAGTGGAGGTCACGTGAGAGGCCTTCATCATCAGACATCCCCCTTTATAGCGGATCCACCTGTGACAATACCTGGTCAATGGTGTGTACTGACCCCTCCTCCATTTGATCCATTGGATCACCTTGATTTCCCAAATCCTGTGTGTACTGCGGGTCTCTGACAGTGGGCAACGATAGATCTACTGGGAGGGGGTACCTGATAAAGATGTGGATCCGTGATGCCCAGAGATCGTTCAGAAAGAGATCTGCAAACCGAAGCTGATGGTGTTCATCTTGGCTGAATAGCCTGTTGGACGCCTACTGACATGCCCTTCTGGATAGCTGACTCCATCCATGCCCTCATGTTGGCAGGGATTTTCTCTTGTCTGAGGCCAGCTGCAGTTGGCATGAATGTTGCCTCTGGGGTCCTCCTTGGGGAAAGAATATTAGAAAGAGCCTCTTGGGGAGGTTGTATCGATATGCTGCTCCTTCTGGATAAATCCAGAGGGGAGGTTGGAAGGTTCTGGGCCTGTGAGGTAGAGGGTATGATGAGTGGTAAAGAGGTGGGTTGTACAGCTGCTCATGTACGTTTTTCTACCTGCCTTTCTAATGCTTGATGGCATCTGCATGCATCTTTCTCTACTGCCTTAGAGGTATTTTTGGGCTCCATGGACTTATCTCTATTTTTAGCAGTTAGTCTAGTTCTGGAGTTGTAGTTGCTAGCCATGGTAATGCCTTTGATAGATTAGCAATGGAAAGAGGCTATGAAATTAAGTGGCTGGAACACTTAGGGGCCTGCTCCCTTAAGGAGCAGGGGATCCTAAAATAAGCTCCCCAATGCCTTTAGCAAATGCGTCTCCTTGTTCTGTTTTGCTTTGTTATTTATCTAAATTTTAATAACTTAAAAATTTGTAGAATTTAAGTCAATCAAGTCAATTTTTGAATAAAGTACTTGTGATATCAAATATGGAGACCAGAACACCCCCTCCAGACCTGGTACCTATATGAGGGCACAGAGGTCTGTAACTGATAATTAGATCAGTTTAGCTACGCTCATTGTCTGTGGAATCCAGCAGTTCAAGTCCTCTATCATCCAGTGAAGTGGTAGCAGGGACTCCCCCTTCTCAGGTCCCCGAATAGGGAAACCTCCTTGGGAAACTTTCCTCACAGACAGTAAGAGATACTCAGCAAATTTAACCACTCAGCCTTTAAAATGCTGGCTGCCTCGTGGCAGAATGAAAATGAAAGCAGCTATTACCGCCTGGCCTGCTGAAAGCAAAACCGGCTCAGCGGGAAGGTGCAGGGGCTAATTCCCTGCCCTGAGGTGTTCTGCGGGGAAAGCCTTGTAATAAAAGGAAAAAAAGGCTGCATTTTTAAATGGAAGCTTCAAGCCTCAAAGGGACAGAACGTTTACTCAGCCGGCTGGGAGATCGGAGAGATAAGCCTCCCTGTTTAGACTTTAAGGCAGCATGTCTCTGAAAGGAGAGGCGTTTAGCCTCAGGGCAGATTGGAAAGATAAGCCTCCCTATTTATGATGCTTTAGCCTCGGGAGGCTGGAACGTAAAAACAAAACAAAACAAAAAACTGAGTGAAATGACTTTTGGAGGTTCCTGGGGGGGTTGGTGACAGAAACTATGGTATTACCTGACCTGAGAAATAAATCAGCTAAATCGCCAGTGTTCTGTTCCGACCAGGAAAACAAGGCTGAGCTAAAACTGGGGACGCTAGAGGAGTCTCGTGGAGGAGGAGGAGTGTCCTCAAGTTTAAGCCCAGCTTTCCTAGAAGGGACTGAAGCACCTTCCCATTACATACCCCTAATCCTGGTCTGAACAAAATATTCCTACTGTGCAAATTTAGGAAAGTAAAATTAATAAAGTTTTTAAAAATGCTTTTATCAACTCATTATAACTAGACGGTGAGATATTCTGCAAAATAGAAGGAAGTATTACAGATCTTGTTTATAAGGATTTTATTTTGTAATTTGCTAATTAATTTTATTTTTGACATCATGATTAGCACCACTTCAGTTGGTGCATCCTATTATTTTATTTAAAAACTGAGAAGCATATAACATGCACACATACTGATGTACAATCAAAGATGACATATGTTCTTGACAGAAATGACAAATGCAGCTATATTCAGAGGAATAGAAGTATTGGGGGCAGAACATCCTCTTATCCACGTAGCTTACAACAAGCACATGTTACTGAATTTTGTTTCCAGGCAACTGCATATTGCTAATTAGGAACAATAAGACAAAAACCAAGTTACTATTGTCTCGCACTTTTCCCAGACCATAAAATGTTTTATAGGAGAATACAAAATATGTAATTTTCTTCTTCCATATGATGAAGCTACCAACAGTACTTCAGTACAAAATATTTGTGACAATGGTTTGCCTCAAAAGCCAATATAACATTCCTCCATAATTTTACAGTATCATTATTTGAGATGGTCTTGTATAATCTTTCTTAAGCCATTGCTTTCCAGATTTGATGGAAGGAAATTCTCATGATATGTCAAACAATATAGCACCAGTGACTGGAAATGATCACACAATATTTAGAAAGCACTAAATTGAAGAAGCCAGGATTTGTGAGTGGTTGGGAGGGAGACATAGAGAGATCCTTGATTTATTTCTTTTTTTTTAAATCAAATTTTATTCAGTTTTTTACATTAAAAACAAAAATCTCTTTTTTGTGGACAACATATTCCCGGGTCATAACCTTTACATACAAATATGACAGCAATTATACATTCATATATGCATACTTAATTCTATTATTACCTTTTCCATTCCTTATCTATCTATTACCTTCTTCCCATTCCAAATTTCAGAAGGAGAGAAACAAACACATTAATTCACCCAAGGTTTGGTGTGAATTCTTCCTCAAGTTCTTCCTTGTAATGTCTTCTGTTGCTCAATTGCTTCTTCTTCCATATGAAATTCCATCTCCTGGCATAGGTAATCGTGGGGGATGCAGGTTTGGATCAACTTCTTTATTCTGTAGGCTTACTTCATCAGCTGAACTCCTTTCGTCCTTTGTTAACGCTCTTCCTTAATAAACAACCATTTCCAAGGGTTATTGGATACTGGAGCGGATGTTACTGTCATCTCCTCTTTTACAGTGGCCAGTACAGTGGCCAAAAATGACAGTTTCTTCATTTGGGGAATAGGAGGTTCCACAGCTGCTTGGCAGAAGTGTTCAAGAAATAATGTTATAACATCTGCTTGGTAAGTCCCTTTTTCCTCACAACTATACATTCTAGAATATTCCTACTAATTTTGGGGCCATTATATCCTTTCTCTTCTTAATGCCCATTTGATTCTTGATGATGGCTCTTCCTCTTAAATGGCTTGTATCTATGCCAGTTTGGGTGGAACAATGGCACTTATCAAGGGGAAAAACTCCGCTGCTTTACAAACAATTGGCTTTCAAGAAACAATTGGTTTGCTGTTCATTATAGAATCTTCTACAGTTCTTGGAATACTACTGTTTTTGTTTATAAAAAAGAAAAAGGGAAATGCCATTTTCCTTCAGGATTTAAGGGGAATTAATAATGGTATCCAACCATGAGTCCTTTACAAATGTGGTCTACCAAATCTTAACTTAATTCCTAATTTTTATAAATTATTTGGTAGTTGATCTTAAAGACTGCTTTTTTTACTATACCTTTGCAGCCCTCTAGACAAAGAAAAAATTTGCATTTACTGTCCTGTTTTTAATAATAGCATGCCCACAAAGCAATATCATTGGCGAGTTGTTGCCTCAAGGGAATGCTTTCATTCCCTACACTTTGTCAATATTTCGTGGATAATGCCCTTCAACCCTTTTCGGAATAAATTTCCTTCCTATTTAGTCTCTCATTATATGGATTGAACATTGATAGCAGTCCCGGATTTTGATGAATCTAACGTTCGTTAAAAGAATTAACGGATATTGTGGCACAACAGGGATTGTATATAGCCTCAGACAAAAATTCAAAGGTAGAACCTATATACCTACTTAGGACATAGATTGTTGCACAATTTCTCCATTCCAATTCTTTTTGAATAATACAAGGACAGAAATCATATACATTAGTTACAATGGCAAAAATTACTTGGCATTATTAATTGGGCACGCCCATTCTTCTACCTTACACATGGTGATTATGCTTGCCCTTATTTTCAGTCTTTGAAGGGAGCACAATCACCAGGAGATCTAGTTGTTAAACTGATCTTCAAAGGGCATGCCTTCAAGAAATATTGAATAAGTTTAAGCATTGGATATGTGGACAGGACTCTCTAGCATAGCTTTCACAAAAGTTGAACATGAGCATTTGATGATGATTTTCAGAATTTTCTCAATATGTGGGAAACTCTCTTGTATTCTTTTCCCAAGGATCTAGAATAGTGGTTACTACTACTTTAAATCCGGCCTTTTCTTTCATTTTTTGTGTTGAAATCCTATTTCTAAAGCTCTTACAGTCTTTATTTGATGGATCACAGGGTTGCGGTATACGCTGCCGTAGAAGATCCATCTACTTGACAAGACAGTGCTGTGGTTCCAGCGCTCGGCTGTGTGTCATCCATTATTATGGCATGGCCATCAGGGCCTTCACAACCTGATTTCTGGATATTAATCTTCACCTGAACACGGAAGTCCGTCTTCCAAGATCCACACGCCCGCAACCTCACTTGGGGCCAAGTTAAATCTACTATGTATCAAGCTCAACAACAACTGCAGAAGGCCTCATTACCTCAGACTTCTTGAAAATCTTGTTGCTGCTGTTTTTGCTATTATTTACTGGCTAACTCTGTTACCATTTTACTTTGTATTTTCTTGTTTATGGTTTAATGGTGTTTCTGCTCAAAAATGACACTTCTTGTGGTTCGTCTTAACCCTAATTTGTGGGTTCCTCATGCAATACATGTTTATTGACCCATGGCACAAATATTACTTTATACTATGAGCTCCCAATGGCATTGGTTCAAATTTCTTTTACCCCTAACTGATCATGTCTTCTACATTTTTTTTCTCACAACTATAATCTATTTCACACTCCTGGCTATTTTTCTAAACCTCCCTATTGAAATTGAAATTCTGTCCGTTGGTGTTACTTGAAAGTTAGTCAATTTACAAGGGGTCTGTGTTTTTGTTGTCACGCGAAACCACACACATTGGCTTCATAATTGGTCTGATTATGATGCTGCCGCAGCACATTATTAAAAATAAGCCTAGGGAATTATAGTTATTGTTCTGACTACTATTGGTTGTACGGTGTTACCTTTAATCTTCTCTTTGCTGGATTGTATATTAGCTCGCTGATTATGTATGCCTGACAAGTTTTCCTATTTTCTTCAATGCCTCTTATCAATCTATATACAGGATCGAATATGGCGCTGGTGTTGCAGCGCTTAAAGCATCCTATAATATGTGGTTCTTTTTGATAAATATGCTACTAAGTGTTCATCCTCAGAATTATCAAATGTGCAAACTATAGAATTATTTTACTCTGCCTGTTCAAATAGGTATGTTTCCAATCAACTCGACAGCGAGCGCTCCTTTCTGGGCCTACAAATTGTAGAGTGATCATTATTTAAGACACACAATTGTACTTACTGTTGAATATCTATACATATATAGGCTAGGGGCATTGGCAGGGAGACATTACAGGAGTACACTATAACTCACAAGAGCTATATTACTAGGCATAATTGCATCAAGAATAACTAGAAAATATGAATCAATATATCCTGGTCCACCTCAGATCTTGAAAAATCCATCATGAGCTACTGCGGCTGCATTATTTGATATTTCAGCACTGAACATAGAGACTGTAAATCAATGTCTTACAGACGTTAGCAGCAGTCGGAGGGTTGTGTATGTTAGTTGGACGCCGTGGATGTGCTGTGTATTTTCATTCTTTGAATAAAACTATTGAGGATGAGCTTGCCAATTTACAATCATACATTCAAAATAATATCCATGCTCATGCTCACTCTTTTGAGTTATCTGCTAAAATCTCCCTGACTGGCCTTGGCTCAGACAGTTTTTTTCTGTTTTGCTATAATTATGTTATTGTACTAATTGCAACCTGTTGCTTTATTTCAATGTATTTCCAAATTATTTGCATTGTTTCGTCCTGCTTCCCCCTCTCTAATCCTCTACAATTGCGATATTCATAATCTTTGTAGATCCTTCTCATTTCACAATTGAAAAACGACGGATATGTAGAGTTGTTAATTTGCAGGAATGCCAAATCTTGGGAATGGCAACCTCAGAATAAAGAATGTTTCCGAGCAAATACAATACAACTCAGGCAAACAAAGTCACTAATCTAAAGGAGGATTAGAGAGGGAAAGTAAACATATGTTAGACTTTAACTGGAGATAATTAATTGTATGGATTACTGTGCTGAACAGTCATGAAAGTTAAGCAGTAATCAAAGTTAACCAATGATGGAGGATAACTAAAAATGTGTATAAATGTGAGACTATACTCCAATAAAGTTCATCATGATCCAGTTGTTCATGATCAAACAACTCTACTGCCTCATCATTACAACAGCCGCGATTTACGGTCCGTCAGTGAGGAGGCTCTGCCTTCTTCCCGATTTATTTCTTGTGAAATAGTTGAATATCCTCTTTTGACTCAAAAGTTCTTATAGATGTTGATGGTGCTTCAAAAGCTCATCTGACAAGAAGCAAACAGAACGGTGCTAAACATTATGGAAAATTAGACTTTTCATTTGAGAATTTGTGTAATGATATAAAAGAGAATTTAAATGCTCTATTCATATGAAACAGTTCATCATTCAATATTTTCCTCTATGCCGCTGAAAACAGAGTAGATAGTGAGTGAAAGGATCATGGTTCTGTTTATAATTGTGCTGTGTTTTTTCAACCATTATCACCAGCTTTGTCCCAAGGGTGCTTTTTTCAAGAGGCAGCTGGACTTTCTGGTTTTTCTTTGAAGATGTTTTGCTTCTTATCCAAGAAGCTTCTTCAGCTCTGAAGAAGCTTCTTGGATGAGAAGTGAAATGCCTTCAAAGAAAAACCAGAAAGTCCAGTTGCCTCTTGAAAAAAAGCACCTTTGGGACAACCATGACCTGGATAACTGAGAATCTCCATAGATATTACTAGCTTTGTTCTTCGAATTAAAAAAGGGAATTCATAATAGATTCTTAATTCTTTACTAATGAGATTAACACATGAATCTATTTTATCCTTAAAAGCCCAGTTGCATTTCCTAAAAGAAGTTAGGTGAGAAAGAAATCAAAAACTTTTCTGTGTCAACATTTTGATTACAATATAGAATTTACAGGTGAGGAAGGCCAAGTTGACTCATTCCTATAGAGTTTAAATTGAGTGGGAGAAGTTCTTTGATGGCCTTTGGTGAATTTCAATATTGTTTGAGTTTATTTTAAGCAATGGTTTGCTTTGCATTTCTTAGAATTCGTATCTGTATTGTGTTTAGATTACCATGACAAAGGTTCAGGCAACAGAAGAAGCAGTCTGTTCACTTCATGAACAAAATACTTGTTTCCCTACTCTGGTAATACATATACATCTGACCTAGAATTCTTTTCAGTAAGCACATTATTACCACATGCTAGGCCATAAACTTGCCTAACCACAAACAGAAATTTGTTTGTTTGTTTATTTATTTACTCATTCATTAATTAAATTTTATCCACGCAGCCTCCAGCAAATGTGCTTCTATTTTCTGAATCCAATTTTCTGAATTGGAATTAGATTTGCTGAGAATCGAAACAACATAAGATCATGATGATTCTGACAATTTGTTTTTTTATTTTTTTATTTGCAGGATCACAGTTACCTTGGTGAAGGTCAATCATTTTCACCAAGTCCTATAATTTTAAATGAATTGCTTATACATTAAGTGTAATATAATAGCAGCAACTGTGAGAAGGATCTTGGAATCTTAGTGGACAACCAGCTAAATATGAGCTAGCAGTGCACAGCAGTAGCCAAAAAAGCTAATGCAATCCTAAATTGCATTAACAGAGGGATACAATTGAGATCAAGTGAGGTATTAATACCACTTTATAAAGCCTTAGTAAGACCACACCTAGAGTACTGCATCCAGTGTTAGTCACCACGTTATAAAAAAGGTGTTGAGACTCTAGAAAAAGTACAGAGAAGAGCAACCAAGATGATTTAAGGGACTGGAGACTAAAATATATGAAGAATGGTTACAGGAACTGGGCTTGGCTAGTCTAGTAAAGAGAAGGACAAGGGGAGACATGATAGCAGTCTTCCAATATTTGAGGGGCTGCCACAGAGAGGAAGGGGGGTCAAGGTATTTTCTAAAGCGCCTGTAGGTCAGACAAGGAATAATGGATGGAAACTGAACAAGGAGAGATTTAACCCGGAAATAAGGAGAAACTTTCTGACAGTGAGAGGAATCAATCAATGGAACAGCTTGCCTTCGGAAATTGTGGGAGCGTCATCACTTGAGACTTTCAAGAAGAGATTGGACAGCCATTTGTCAGAAATGGTGCAGGGTCTCCCGCTTGGGTGGAAGATGGGACTAGATGACCTATAGATGACCTTCCAACTCTGATTATCTGTTATTATAAATTCACAAGAACATGGAATAGCAAGAACCATGATGAAAGGATCTCCTTTTTGGCTATTTTTGATTTATGGATAGATTATATTTTTATTATTTGCTAAACCAAATTACAAAGATTGGCATGTTGGACAAAGAAATTGCTAGGTCAATGTAAATTTCCAAAACATCTATTAAGGGAATTTTTTTCCACACTGTTTTCCCCCTGGGAGTAAATTATCCTCTCAAGTGGAGACAATCTGATCGATATAACCAGATGTGGAAGAGGCTGTCACTACATATATCCAGTGTCTAAATTGTTACAAGCTGTTAGGCATCTGTTAGATCTAATAATTGGAAGCTGAACCAGATGAGATGAAGTGGATGTGACAGGAAGCAGTTAATGCTGGAGAGTTTATTTCATTTGCACTTTTTGTTCAAAGCAAGAAAACAAGGTGTGTCCTTACTCTACTATCTATTCTGAGGTTATCATTTCTACATATACAGAATTATCATGAGCCTCTACAGCACAAGTGTGCAGAAGCATGGCCAATTTTACACAATTTATACAGATTATGCCATTAAATTATAATGCAATTAAACTTTTAAGTAACGTGGCGATGAATTCATTGTTTAACACTTGACCAGCACAGAACCTTAACCCTAACCCTAACCTTCACAAGCCAGCCATCCCCATCTTCAAAAAGGGAGACCTCAGCCTAGTTGAAAATTACAGACCAATCTCCTTATGCTGCGTTACCTGTAAAGTCATGGAATCAATTATTAACCAATCCATTATCCTCCACTTAGGGACAAACAACCTACTCTCCAATAAACAATTTGGTTTCAGAAAAAAAACTATCTTGTAATCTGCAACTCTTACACTGCAAAAACATATGGACTACACAACTCAATCAGGGCAAAGCAAGAGACAAAATCTACATAGACTTCTGTAAAGCCTTTGATTCAGTGGTACATAACAAACTACTCCTAAAACTAAAATCTTATGGTATCTCTGAACAACTGCACAACTGGATAGAAGCATTCCTGTCAAACAGACAACAAATGGTCAAAATTGGGAGGGTCCTATCAAATTCTGTACCTGTCAACAGTGGTGTCCCCAAGGCAGTGTTCTAAGACCAACTCTCTTCATACTCTACATAAATGAATGTCTGGAACCCACATTATGTATCTGATATTAACACATATTTGGAGAAAGTCCAGAAATATTTCACAAGAAGAGTTCTCCACTCCCTACTCGTTGCAGAATACCTGTCAATGAATTCCACCATAGGAATCCACCAGCTTCCACCATAACAACACAAGAGCACACAATAGATACCAACTCAAGATTAACCACACCAAATTTGATTGCAGGAAATACAACTTCAGCAACAGAGGGCTCAATGTCTGGAATAGTCTCCCTGACTCTGTAGTTTCTTGCCCAAACCCCAAAAATTTTAACCTTAGACTGTCTACTATTGACCTCACCCCTTTCCTAAGAGGTATGTAGGGGGCATGCATAAGTGCACCAACGTACATACCGTCCCTGTCCTATTGTTTCTTTCATTTTTCTTATATGTACCCATTTCATGTATTGATAACTATGTATATACTTTTATCTATTATCTTGTAAGCAATTGACAAATAAATTAATCAATTAATTAATTAAACAAATAGATAAATAAATATATTCTCAATCCTTATTTTTGCAGCCTTGGTGACATGGAGATGACATAGTGTTAGCACATACAACTAACCCTTACTGCCTCTAGTTTAGAAATATTTATGACATTGTAGCAGCCCAGTCTTATATATTTAAATGTTTCATCACTAGCTTTCACTGCATTGTTCACATTTTAAGAAAGGTTCCTCTTCCCCCATCCCACTTTTTAACAAGTGATAACATCTGATAGTCCTGAGGCCAATAAAGGATTTTGGACTACAGGAGATTATAGGCAGAAGAGACATTTGATACTTGAACATAAATATGCAATACCCATCTATGCTTTTATTTCCACCAGGTTGCTCAAAACACAACACATGGCACTGATCTATGTTTCACGAAAATTGCAAGATATCAGGGGCTCTATATGACTGGCTTCTCAGGGATAACAGAGATATGGAGTTAAATTTCCAATCAAAATGCTCACTTGAAAAGGTAAGTGGATGCATATTTTAATTTTAGCTCTATAGATGTTTCCTCCAATGAAATCTTTCAGGTAACACAGATAGAAACTTTTCTTGAAGAGCAATTAATTCAGCTTCTAAGGAAGATGTGGACAATTTTCATTTATATATTTCCCTGAATAAATTGCATTTATTTCACCACTATTGCAAATGGCATTTTACCTACAGATTTCATTTACATTCAAATTTACCTAATTTATAAAAGCATGACAATCTTTTGACATAACCCTTCTTGCAACATGTAAGGGAAATCCCTACAAAGGGATTTAAAAAAAATACAGGCTATTTATGATATGATAATATATTGTCTGGAGCTTAACAGGGAACAAGGAATGGATGACAAGGAAAATGATGATTAAGCAAATGCCCAGAAATTGAATGTAAATATTACCGGCACCCACTTTATTTCTATCAGTGCCTATTTTTTCATGCACTCATCCTGCATATGTAAAAAAAAATAATCACCTTTCTCCTTTTAACCCTTTTTCTACATTTAAGAAACTTGAATGCCTAACGTAAATTGTATCTCAACTCACTTTTTAATCAATAAAGTTTACTTATGCCCAAGCAGCCCAAAAGCAAATTACAAATATGAGCTAAACCTGACAGATAAAAGTTTAACAAATAAAATATTTAATATATATTACATAATATATTTATGACTTATATCAATATACTAGATATACTACAAAAGGAACAGTATCCTTTAAAACAGAACTGGAAAACAAAAGACCGAGAATAATTGATTATTCATGCATAATTCACAGAACATATTTGATGAATTGATTTTGCTATCCAAAAAGGCATTCTATATTCACCAGGGAGGAGTCTTCCATCTGTTCAAACTACATTGGAATCTCTCTCAGGCATGTTTAGCTCTCTTTAGTTATAAGAAATAATTTTAAATGTTACCAATTTGCGGGAATGGAGTTTATAATTTGATTAGAGTTAATTTAAAGTAAAAATGGGAAGGCTACATGTTACATGGCTGCCATGCTCTAATAAATTCTTTCATACCACAAAACAGATTTGAGGGAGAGGGAATGGGGATGTAATAAAGATAATATACCATCTCTTATTGTTCCACTTTTCCCCAAGTCCCTTCCTCTTGTTCTTCTTTTCCCCTGTGAATTTGAGTTTCTATTTGTAATGGTCTTGAACACTTCAAGGAGTTGAAATGGATTTTTTTAATAAGGAAATATTTTTTTCCTATCACATATTTCAACAAGCCCCACCCCCAGCAAACTCTTTCAGCACAGAAGGTACCACAAATGAAAGAATTCTATACAAATAAACCCTCAATTTTCTGAAGCTTAAATCTAAACTGTGTCTATTGCCTAAGAAAGAACTGCATGTTTTGAGACAACTAATCTGCTCCAATTGCTCAGTAAAGTTCAGTTTAAATGAGTTCAACATGTCCATCAATCAAAAATAACCCTGGGAAATATTTCCCAGGGTTATTTTTATAAGAGCTGTGATGTTTCCATGTTTCTGCTTTACCAGGCCAAGAACTCATAACAAAATGGGCACAATTTGTTTTTTTGTTTTCAGAGCTATTCAGAGTGAACATTTCCTTTGCCCCAAACATGAAGACTACAATTAAATCAGCAACACTTCATTCAACCCACTGTTTCCATCTCCAAGCTAATCTGAAGCTGTTATCTTCATGACTTTAACTTCTCCCATCTTCCTCAACTCAGTGGCTTTTATTTATATCCAAAAGGAAAGTTTTGAAAAATGTGAAACTACACACCTGATCTGTTTAATCTGATTGAGCTTTTGAAACATTTTTAGTTTTTTCTTCATGAACAAGTTATATAAGATTATTTTAAAAAGTTAAATACATTATAATGATCTATTTATTTATGTGGCTGTGCATATTACATTGAAGTATGTTTCAGGTTGTCCTGAGCCATTGAGACATTGGGTGGCATACAAGTGTCTCTAGAGATACTTGCAAACATATATACAATTTCACAGATGTTGTGGCTAAACAGGGACTATAAACTAATTCTCGGGCATTACTGTATCTGGGTTCCAACAGCAAAGTCTTTATTTAAGTCAGGATGTAAAGAGAGGAACATTGCTCAAGCCGCGCCGGTCTTTTTATATCTTTTGCCCGCCGGCTTGTAGCCAATGACAGTTTTTTAATTTTGCCGCCTTCCCGCGGCTGCAGGATTGGTTCAAAAGGAACCAATCCCTTATCGTTCTTAGCAGCCAATGGACTGCATTATTGAAGCCGGTTATTTGCATACAGAACACCCCTCCCCTCTTGGTTCAGTCTTTACGTCGTGACGTAGTCTCGCAAGTAGGCGGGCTTCTTCGGGCTCGACTGGACCTGCGCGGTTCATTTGTTCGCGTGGTCTTCACCGGTTCGGAGGGTGTTGCTGTTCCCTCTGCTCTTCTCTCTGGAACCGTCTGAAGGGTGAGGCCTGCATCATGCGCCGCCGAGTTGCATCATGGCCGCGATCTCTCTCTT
>BHFT01081788.1:0-10702 GCA_004320025.1 Laticauda laticaudata | reverse complement strand
GTGCTGCTGGATCTGCTTGGTAGCCATAGCCCTGGTAGGGGGAGGGTTGTGGGAGCCTTGGAATAGGAGGGACATCACCTGGGGTGGAGGAGCAGCACCTGATGGGTGGAGCAGGTTTCCTCTGGATCAGGAGGGTTTGTGAAGCAGCTCGGTGATCGGTCCTTCTACTCACCTGGGTTACTGGGGTTCCTCCATGGTCCCTGAGGTCTGGTTGACTATAGGTGGAGAAGGCGCTTGCGAGTTGGAGGATGAGGAGTCAGTGGTGGACCAGTGCTGAGAGAGGAGACTCTAGTGCTGGGTTCCGGATGGATTGTCCCTGATCTCCACAGGAAAGTTGTGGCTCTGACCCCTCCTGTCTGTCTGGCTCTCTGCCTTTCTGTGGGGTGGAGCTGCGGGGGGGTTGGATACGGGTATGGCGGTGGTGGACGCGCTATCTCCTTTTTTCCACCGCACCAGGGAGTCCTCCACAGCGCTCCACACGGTTTACAACACCTTGTCTGCGGGTTCTCCGCCGTGGCAATGCTCCTACAGATAACCTGCCTGGAGACACGGGACTGCGACTCTCGGCAGAGAGGTACTGGCTCTCAGGCGGCTGCCAGAGAGAGAGGGGGGTGGAGTAGATGGGGCTCCTTGGTGCTCCTCGATGGCGGATCTCACCCTCCAGGAAGCTGCACCCTGGCGCATGACGAGGCTCTTCTGTCTGTCAGCTTAACCGTGGCCTTGGCCAGATTTCTGAGGTGCAGTCCTTTTTTTTTTTTTCCCCGTTTTAAACCAGGTTGTTTGGTTTTTTTGTTTTTTGCTTTGTCCACCCAGGAGCGCCCCCCAAAGGGGGGCACCTTCCGAAGTGATAGCCCATACGTTCTCCGCCTTCTTCGCAGCAGGCCTGCTTCCTTTTGTGGACCCTGTACAGCCGGTTGTCCCTTCCGCCACAGATTAGTCTTCTCTCTCAGCCACTCCAGCAAAGCTCGTGCTCGTGTCCTCCTCGAATTATTAGTATTTCCTCCTTCCTTGTTGTCCTTCTGTCCTCCGTTGGGCGGACCAGATGGGCCCTCATCAGAGGGGTTCCAGTAGTTGAGGGGCTGTCTTCTCCAACCTAGCAGCAGCACAGCGGAATTCAGGGATCTAGTCAGCAGCAGCAGACAGGATCTATTATCATCAGTCAGGCAGGCCAGCAAGCAGCAGGATCAGCACCACGCACCAGCAGGACCAAGGATCAGCAGCAGCAGAGTAAGTAGCAGTCAGCAGCGCCAGCTCAAGAGCAGGAGCACGAGGCAGGACCAGAAGCCGAGCAGTACGAGCAAGTCCAGTTGAGCACAAGCAGGACCAGGGAGCAGCCTTCAGCAGGGTAAGCACCAGCAGAAGCTGACCACTGCCAAGGGCAGCCAGCAGCAGAGTAAGCTACCACAGCAGAAGCCCACCACCAGGAGGCAGCTTTCAGCAGAGTAAGCCACGAGACAGAAGCGACCACACCAGGCAGCGGCACCAGCAGAGTAAGCACCAGGCAGAAGCACACCAGCACCGTAGAGCGAGCACGAGCAGCAGAAAGGCCCAGCAGAAAGCAGGGACCGGGGGCGGGAGGGTGGCCCTGTCCCTCTTGCCAGGTGATGGCGGCAAGGGTTGCTTGAGGCTTTCGCTTCTTTCCTTATGGTTGTGGGGTTGCTGGTGCAGGGAGGCTGGAGGCACCAAGGCTGGCAGGAGCCTGGCGGCAGGCACCAAGGTTGGCAGGCAGACTGACGCTGTGGCGGAGGCTAGAAGGCAGGGGTGGCAGCAAGGCTGCAGGCAGGCATAGAGAGCAAGGCTGTAGGGAGGCACGAGAGCAAGGCTTGTGCAGGGAGGGCTGGCCAGGAGGCATTGGAGGCAGGGGGGCAGCACGGCTTGCAGGGCAGGCTGGCAGGGCAGGGCAGGCAAGGACTACGAGTGTATTTAGCTAGAGGTTCTTTTCTCAAATGTCTGGGTGCCATGTACGAGCTGCCTTTCCCTTTATATCTGCGTGGGCTTATGCAATGGGGCATCCCCCCCGCATGCGCATAATTAACTGCTCGCATCCGTTTGGGCTTTCCTCTGTGCATCCACGTAGGGTTCCGCTGTGCTTCCGCTTCATCGCTGTGCATACTGCTTACATCCCGCATCGGCGTGCGTCTGGCATCTGCTGTATCCGTTCCGCGTCCGCGTTTTGCCTGAGGCCCCAGAAGCCCGGCGGAGTCGCTTGGGCTTCCGTTCGCATCTCTGCTTTCCATCCGCTCTGCGTCCTCCCCGCGTTCGTTCTTTTCCGATGCTTATCCGCTCCATGTTATGCAAATTTTTGCCCCTTTGAGAGCGGATAGACAATGGATTGGTAACATGATGGAACATTTTGCTCGTCCGTTGTGTCCTTTTTACTAACGTTTTGCATCCGTTGGGCAATGTGACAGGGCCTTTAAGAGCAGTGTTCCAACACCTAAGAACCTGCCACAAAGACGATGAATCAATCTATTTTCCAAAGTCCTAGAAGGCAAGGCAAGAAATAATGGATGGAAACTAATCAAACGGGGAACCAATCTATAACTAAGGAGAAAATTACTGACAGTGAAAACAAATAATCAATGTAATTAAGTTTTGGATGCTCCAAAATGGAAGTTTTTAAGAAGGGATTGGACAACCATTTATTTGAAATGGTATAGGGTCTCCTGCTTGAGCAGGGGGGATTGAACTAGCAGACTTTCAAGGTCCCTTCCAACTCCCTTATTCTGTTTTGCTGTTACATGAACTCATTAGCTATACCTGGGGCTTCAGTCATGCTGAAATGTTCCTTTGATAGCCTTCTGATGTAAAGTACAAGATGTTTGTAGCTTTTCTAAACTACATTATCTTTGTTTCATTTAGGAGTTTCTTCATTACCTAATAGGTACTATTCTGCTTCTTATTGCATCCATTGTGGCAGTTGCAAAAAGCTCCAATTCAGCAGGCTTGGTAGCTGGAGCGGTGAGGCTATTTGCCATTTTTTTGTTATATATAAGCAACTTTATTTATCAGACCTTAAATATTCATTTCAGGTTTTTTTCCCATAATAAGCACACTAAAAGAAAAGAGTGTCCATATATTCAAGTGTACATATTGATTGAGGATTGGGTATGTTAGATCTATAAAAATACTGGCAAAGATATTTAACGTAGCTTTTTCCCATTACTGCTATAACCCTCCATTATCAAAATCTATACTACATAATTATTAGGCAAGTTATATTTTGGAGGATTAATTTTATTATTGAATAATAATTGTGCTCTTAATCAATCCAAAATGTTAATAATCCTCAAACCTGATTATTTAAAAAATTGAAAGTGTGTTTTGGCTTTCTTAGGAGAATATCTATGTGTGCACAATTATTGGGTAAGTATTAGTGTGAAGAATTATTATGCAACTAAATGAAAAATAAAAATTTGCCCATCACATTTATTGGCATCTGTTAAAGTGAGAATAATAAACAACTCAAAATGTACAAATAAACATTTCTGATATTTAAAAAAAAATCAATGACCAATATAGTTATCCTCTGATAAACTGAAAGACAAAAAGGACAAGTATAAAAAATGGAAAGAAGGACATACATCTAAGGTAGAATATCAGCAAACAGTCAGAATCTGCAAAGGCTCAGAATGAACAAAGACTTGCAACAAAAATCAAAGATAATTTTTAAAAAGTTTCTTTCAACATATAAATAACAAGAAAAAAAATCAGAGTCAATTCACTAAAGAGAGAACACAGTAAGGAAATAACAGGCGGCAGAAAGAAAGCAGAGCTGCTTAACTCATTCTTTGCATTGTTCTTCATGCAAAAAGAAACTATATAGCCCAACTGATCAAAAATGTAACTGTAACTAGAAATAAAAATTAAAATTAGCAAAATAATGGTAAGAGAACATCTGTCTGATCTTGATGAATATAAATCACCAGGACTTGACGGATTGCATCCAAGAGTTTTAAAGAAGTTGGCAGATTTCATCTCACAACCACTGTAACATACCTTTCAAAGATCCTGGAGCACCAGGAAACTACTGTAGCAGAAGAGAAAAGAGCTGATGTGGTTCTGATCATAAAAAAAGGGGGGGTGGAACGGACAGACCCAGGAAACCACAGACCAATCAGCCTAACATCTATACCTGGGAAGGTCCTGGAAAAGGTAATAAAAAAACAGATCTGTGAACATCTAGAAACGAATGAAGTAATAACTAGAAATTGGCATGGGTTTGTGAAAAATAGATCATGCCAAACCAATCTTATTTCATTCTTCAACACAGTGATTAAATTAGTTAATCAGCGAAATGCTGTGGACATAATATACTTAAACTTCAGCAAGGCATTCAACAAGCTAGACTACAACCTACCTCTTGGTAAGCTAGAGAAAAGTGGGATAGATAGCATCACCATCAAATGAATTTGTAACTAGCTGGGAAACTACTCCATGAGCAGTCCTTAATGGTTGTACATTTATTTATTTATTTATTTGATTTGTCAATTGCTTACAAGAAAATAGGTATAAGTATAAACATGAGTAAGAATACAGGAAATAGGTATGAATAAATGGGGACAACAGGACAGGGATGGTNGGATAGTTCTACATTGAGTTTGTTTCTGTCATGTCCTCTTGTATGGTTGCAGTTGAAGCTGAAGTAGTCATTGACTGTTAGGACATTGTAGCAGATAATTTTGTGTACCATGCTTAAGTCCAACCGTAGGCAGCGTAGTTCATGGTTGTCCAAGTCCAAAATTTCAAGCCTGGTGATATAGGGTATTCTGTTGCAAGCAGAGGAGTGTAGTACTCTTCTTGTGAAATACTTCTGAACTTGGTCAATTTTATTAATGTCCGATATACAGTGCGGATTCCAGACTGATGAGCTGTATTCAAATATTGGTCTGGCAAAAGTTTTGTATGTTCTAGTTAGCAATTCAATATTTCTGGAGGAGAAGCTTTGTAAGATTAGATTTACAACTGTTAATGCCTTTTTGGCAATGCTGTTACAATGAGCTCTGCTGCTTAGGTCATTTGATATGAGTACTCCAAGGTCCTTGACAGAGTAAGGATTGTCAATGAAGTCATATCTGCCTAGCTTGTATTTGGTGTACTGATTTTTTTTAACCAATGTATAGGACAGCATTTGTTGGTTGAGATTTGGAGTTGGCAATTGTTTGACCATTCAGACACAATATCAAGGTCATTTTGAAGGACAGTAGCATTGTTAATGGTGTTGAATAGTTTTATATAGAGTATGAAGAGTGTGGATCCTAGAATGTTGCCTTGGGGGGGCACCACTGTTAGCTGGAGCAGGGTTTAATATTGCACTCCCTATATTTACTATTTGTTGACTGTTTGACAGAAACGTAGTAATCCACTTATGAAGGGAACCGGAAATACCATAAGAGTTTAGTTTTAACAGTAGTTTGTCATGTATCACTGAATCAAAGGCTTTGCAAAAGTCTATGTAAATTGCATCTATTGTTTTACTGTGGTCAAGTAGAGTAGTCCATATGTTTTTGCAGTGTGGGAATTGTAAATTGCAGGACAATTTTTTCCTGAAACCAAATTGTTTTTTGCAGAGTAGGTTGTTTAACTCTAAGTGGAAGGTGATGACTTGGTTAATGATTGATTCCATGGCTTTGCACGTGACATAACACAGTGAGATTGGTCTGTAGTTTTCAACCAGGCTGGGGTCACCTTTTCTGAAGATAGGGATGACCATAACTAAGGGCCATAGGTTCGGTAAGGAGCTGGCTTTGAATAATATTTCACATATAATGCTTAGGGGTTCAGCTATCACTATTCATGTCTACATGAAGGGAAGTAAGTAGTGGGTACACAAGGTTCCATCTTAAGCCCAGTTCTCTTCAATATCTTCATAAACTATTTCATAAACAAAAAGATGAGGGAATAGAAGGGAAACTTATCAAATTTGAAGATGATACTAAGCTGGCAGAAATACCAAACACCCTAGATGATAGATTCATACTTGATAGATACAGACTTGAACACTACGCCCTAACTAACAAAATGAAATTCAACACAGAGAAAAGTAAAGTTTTACACTTAGGTAAGAGAAACTACATATACATAGATTGGGAAAAACCAGGCGTAATAGCAGTAACTGTGAGGGAAGTTGGAATGTTAGAGGATAACCAATTAAATATGGTATGAGCCAACAGTGTGCACTGGCAGTCCAAAAAAGCCAATGCAATCCTAAATTGCATTAACGGGTTTAATCAAGATATATGAAGTACTAAGACTTAATAAGACCACACCTAGAATACTGCATCCCGCTTTGGTTACCACACTGTAAAAAAGATGTTGAGACTCTAGAAAAAGTGCAGAAAAGAGCAGCCAGGATGATTAGGGGATTTGAGACTAAAACATGAAGAACGGTTACAGGAACTGGATATGTCTAGTCTAGTGAAGACAAGTATCAGGTAGACATGACAGCAATGTTCCAATATTTGAGAGGCTGCCATAGAGAGGAGGGGGTCAGCCTATTTTCCAAAGCACCTGAAAGCCAGATAAGGAATAATGGATGGAAACTGATCAAGGAGATAGTCCAACTAGAAATAAAGAAAAAATTTCTGACAGTGAGAACAATCAACCAATGGAACAGCTTGCCTTCAGAAGTTGTGGGAGCTTCATCACTGGAAGCTTTCAAGTAGAGACTGGTCTGTCAGAAATGGTGTAGGTCTCCTGCTTGGGTGGGGGGTTGGACCCTTCCAACTCTGTTATTCTGTTATTCTTTTTTTTCAGCAACAGTCATAAGCCTTCCATTTATGGAGTCTTGTCAGTTTCTTGATCTGTTAACTATCAACGTTTTGTGCTGCAGCAACCATCCACTCCCAGACACTGTTCAGAGAGGTGTACCATTTTCCTTCACTGTAAATCTCCCATTTAAGAAGGTCCCGCAAGTTTTAGGATTTAGGATTTAGGTCAGATGAAGAAGGGGGCCATGTCATTATACTTTCATCATTGAGGCTTTTTATTGGCTGGTCACTCAGTGGAGTACTTCAGTTGATGCAATAAAACATTGTTCTGCATAAAAATCATGGTCCTTTTGAAAGATGGAGACTTTCCTGTATCACTGCTTGAAGAAAATATTTGTATGGGCATTGATTTTGAGTCCATCTTCAATTTGAAAAAATCCAACTAGCTCATCTTTAATAGCAGCCTATACCAGTGCCCCATCTTCACCTTGTTGGCATCTAAGTCAAAATGAAGCTCTGTACCCATCACTGATCCAGTCTGGGGCTCATCCATCTGGTCCATCAAGAGTCAATTCTTATCTCATCAGTCCCTAATAGCAATAGCATTTATATACCACTTCACAGTTCTTTATACCCCTCCTTAAGCAATTTACAGAGACAGCATATTTCCGCAACAATTTGGGCCCTCATTTTATCAACCTCAGAAGGATGGAAGACTGAGTCAACCTTAATGTGGTGAGATTCGAACTGCCAAATTTCAGGCAGCTGGCAGAATTAGCCTGCATTTCTGCATTCTAACCACTGCCCTATAAAACCTTTGAAAAATCTGTGTTCAAATATTTCCTGGCCCAGTCTAGCCATTTCAACTTATGTATCTTGTTCAGTGGTGTTCAGGTTTCAGCCTTCCTTACCTTGTCTCTGAACACCTTATACTTCTGGGTATTCTATGTAGATTGCAGCTCTGGAATATGATAGCACTGTAGGATAATGGATTCCTGGTAGCTTCATATTTGTCTCAAATATTTGGCAGTTAATGTGTGTCTTTTTTCACAACACATTTCTTGTGACCCTATTGATTATTTGCAACAAAAGGTTTGATAGGTCTGTGATCATGCTCCAATATCTTAGCAATTTCAAGAGTGGTGCATCCCTTTGAAAGACTTTTTATAATTTTTGACTTTTCAGAGCCAGTTAAATCTCTTTTTTGGCCCATTTTGCCTAAGGAAAAGAAGCTGCCGAATAATTATGCACACCTTGATATAGGGTGTTGATCTAATTTGGCCACACCCTCCCTCATTACACAAATACACATCACTTGATATGCTTATATCCACGAGGCATTTGAGTTTATACAGCTTAGTAGTGGAAAATACGCATACAAATGATGATGTGATCAAAATATTCACTTGCCTAATAATTGTGCAGTCAATGTATCTCTTTATTGTGTTACTTTTACGGAAATTATAATAACTAAGCAAGCAGTTATTCTAGTTATATGCTGTAGGTTGAGGAAAGTTATATTAAGTTCAGTGGAATCTGCATAAGAATTCCAAATAGATTGTTTTCACATTGCTGTCTTTATACTATACAGTACATTGGGCTATAATTTTGGCCAAAATTAAATAAGGGCATTCTTTAAAACTCCATTCTGTTACCAATAATGCAATAATGTACATGTTTCTGAAGTCATTAATATTTCAAAATTTCTGAGTCACAGCTATTTATGGCTTGGTCTTTTACCTAATATTGCAGAGTGCATGCAGTACTGCAAAGTACATGCAATACTCATAAAATAGCTAAGTTGAACTCTAAACTTAATGTTTAATGAATCAGCTTGCTGAATACATGCAAAATAATTATTGATACTGGACACATTTTAAAAACAGATGTACAACTTTTTGCTTTAGTTGTTGAGCAGCCTATTACAGGGCTCTCATGCCCTCAATTTCAATCTTATTGTAGATAATGGAAACAGATTAATAGTAACAAATTTCTTTCTTGTCTTATCAAATCAAATCAAATCAACCTTTATTATCAGAGTACAACATGTGTACAATGAAATTGGCTGAGTCTCCCTTCTCCCATCCCTTTTGAACATTGTCTTTTCATTACAATTCATTACAATTATACTAAAATGGATTCTCCCATGCTTTACATGGAAGAAGAAAGAAAATCTGTCTTGGAAAGGTGATAGTGGAAAAAACTCACTTTCCAATTACTACTGTACTTAAAATCATTTGTTAAAAATTGCAAACAGTGATTTGCAAGCAGATTTCTGTTGGTTGGAATACAGGGGAGTGGGAGGACAAAAAGGTATGCATTTACATTCAGTAAATATATATTTGAGTATTTATTACTAATCTCCGATCACGCTACATTCTTTGAAATGTCAAAGACTGTTCAATATTATTTAAAATCTATAGAAACTTAATGTAAGGTATTTTTATGTATGGCTCCTTTGCTGATGCTTTTTTTAAAAACAGGTCTTCGGATTCTTAGCAACATTTATGTGCTTCCTAAGTATATGGCTCTCTTACAAAGTTTCTTGTAACACTCAGTCAGCAGGTAAGATCTCGATCAATCAGTTTGACCAACCAGTGCTGTGTTGTCCGTTTTCCTTGCATTATTTAGTCCACAGACAGATCCATTACATTATTTTTTCAGACTATAATCTATTTATGTTTATTATTTAATCTAAAGAACGATGGGAAATTGATAGTGATCTGTTCCACTTATTTAATTGTTTGAAATATAGAGCAAATGAAAATGACCTGTTCTTTGCTCAGGCAGCAGAGTAGCATGCACAATATTTTCACTTTCAATTTTATCCCTAAAACAATCTAATGGGAAATATTGAGCTAAAAGAAAATGACATTCTCTTTTCTCACTACAATTCTAGGAAGAATCTTGTGTCCAACTGTGCGAGGAAGTCATGTTCAGATTTGAATTGTGTTACATATTTAAATCCATCCACTTCCTTGATGATTATGTGTGATATGAATCTGGGCTTCTTAAATTCTGCCTTGGATTCTAACTATTATTCCAGTTTTGCTCTTGAAATAATATTCAATGAAGAAAGAAATTCTTTGGGAATTTTACAAATATCTTCATGATTATTTGGCCTGTATAGAGAATAGCCAGAAATACGATTATACTAACAATACTCCAGCAGTGCTATTGCAAATTGTACTGGTCCTAAGAAATTTATTATTTCTTTCTTCTCTGTGCAGAATTCTGCAACTTATTTGTACATAACAAAATTTATGAAACAAGACCGAAATAGGCCCTCTACGTTTGATGGCAGTAGAATTCACTAATTAACCATATCGCCAAGCAATTTATATTTTATTTGTTGGTTGTTCAAAACCTTTGCAGTTTCTTCACTGATCTCCTTTAGTTAAGATTTTTTTTGAACATCCAGGATAATCATATCCCAAATTTCCCATCTGGCATGGAGAGTTGGGAAATATTTTCCATATTTCAGTAGGTGTTTATTTATTTGCCCTTAGAAAAATAATGTTAAAGGATCAATGAAAGTATGTTTACATATCAGTTGCTTTGAGCCAGAACAAGTGATCTAAAAAAAAATTATTTTAAAAAATGATTTAATCATTTCAGGTGCAGCACATCACTTTTCTGTCACATATTTATGGGCTCATCACTCACCAGATTTTAACTCAGGCAAAATTCATATTTGGCTGATTATCTTGTCTCCATCCCGGATTTGATGGAAGGCATCTATGCTATTCTAAAGTTTTGCTATTTGAGATATTTTGGAAACCTTAAATGTAACGATTACCATTAAAATTACAGTAAATTGACTTTAGTCTTTCCTCTCCTATTTTTAGATGCTACTATGTGAGTCTTTTTCTACTTCAAAATGTGCATACCTGCTGAGGGAAGAGCTTAGAAAAACATGCATGATGGAATGGTATACTGAGATCCAGTAATCAGACTTCAGTGACTGAAAAACATTCTTACTGGGCATAGAG
>BHFT01081787.1:0-16014 GCA_004320025.1 Laticauda laticaudata | reverse complement strand
GATGGAACATTTTTCTCGTCCGCTGTGTCCTTTTTACAAACGTTTTGCATCCGTCGGCCAGTGTGACAGGGACTTTACCAGAACTGAGCAGACTATTCATTCTGCTTCTCACTTGTATGGCCTAAAATTTTGGGGAAATTCCACACACTCAAAAATGCAACAAGTATGAGTACTCAGAATATTACAGGCTTTTTCAGTTAGTTAGTTATTTATATATTTTGTACCAGTCAATTCTGAAAGTTAAAAATGATTTCTAAAAATTCACTTTCTTGGGGAAAAAATAATTTATTGACTATTGTTCATATCTAAACTATGCAAGAATTAATGTAAATTTGTCTGAGTTTGATTCCTGGAAATTTCAAAGAAGCCTCTGTGTATCCTGGTGGCAATACAGAAATGATTTGCTGGTGCTTTTTCTCAGGATGCTATTTTAAAGTATTTTTCTGTCTTCACTAGGGTACTAACCAGGTTCAATCTGTTTTAACTTTTTGAAATCCATCAAAGTTGTATGGGTGCCTTTGTCTAGCTTAGGGCTGTTAACCTCCTGGCCTGCAGCCTGGATGTGTCATGCACTAGGCACACCCATGTCTGGTTTAGCGAAGGGGAAAACAGTCTCAATACATCACGTGACACCGCCGTGGCGATGTGAATTGACACCCCTGGTCTAGCTGACATAGTGTAGATTACGAAGCACTAATTGTTCTGCAAGCTTCCTAGGTACATCTAGGGATGTGGTACCTTACAATTAAATTAAAAATTCACATTTTCATTTCAGTTTATATTCAAAATGTATCCTACAAAATTACAGAAATCCCTACAATTGAAAACACCCTTTCAACAATTACCTTTTAATGTAAGGCTCTATATGCTTTTAATGAATCCATTTTAAATTTGTTGGCCCTATTTTAAGTCTTTTAGCATGTGATGGTGATGAAACTGTAATGAGGAATGAAGGTGTAAAGTTGGAATATTTTCTGTGCTGTTGGATTTTGCAATATCCAGGTGCATATGGATATATTTTTTTTCTACATGGAAAGACAAAAGAAGCCAACCTTGTTCAGCTGATGCTTTCCAAATGTATTGAAATTACAGCTCCCAAACTTCCCACTGGTTATGCTAATTTAACCTTTTGGAAGATAGCCTAACCCATGGTGCAAGGCTTTTATAGAAACCTGGGGATGATGGTCCATCATTCTTTTCCCATAAGGTTTTGTAGTTATAACTGGAATTAGTATGTTTGTAGAGTTACCTCTGTCTTATTAGGAAGTTTTATTCATCTTGTTGGATCTGCTGGGATTTACCATTCTGGGTGTACTCAGATTAAATATTTAGTAATTTGTTTCTTCTTGCCTTTGCCTGTTTCTTTTAATTAAAAATTAAGCAGAGATATTAGAACAGTTTCTTAAATCCTTTAAAACTAAAAAAACCCACTAACTTTTCAGATATTTATTATCAATAAATCAATGTGATATGCAGATGCTAAGAAATGAGTGGAATAAAAATTAGATCAATGAAGGGTTTTAACGTCTACTGCAAAAACCAATGAACCTTAATCTACAAACTATACATCAAAAATTTATGCTTAGAATGAATTGGATGCTATTAAATTTGTATAGGAAAGGGTTGTCATATTACACAGCATTTTGTGTAGATGTAATCAGGATAAAGCTACTTTAAAATATACATTTCTACAGTTTTGGGTAGCAACTTATATAAACATGATTGTGTGACAAAAAATAAAGTTTAAATTCTTAGGTATACAATATATACTATATACCTTAGTATACAGTTTACTGCCTGGTGGCCTGGGGGATGAGGGAAAGAGGGGAAACAGGCCACATGAGTTGCAGGCTGGTGCACACATGCATGCATGTACAGCTTGACTTGTGCACGTTGAGCTGCATGCACATGCATGCATGCTGGACCACTGCTTGTGTGGGCCAGTTGCAAATAGGCTAATGGCCCAGCTGAGGATTGGGGGCCCCTGCCTTGGTATGTAGAATTTGACAACATAAATGACTTCTCTGTGCCCTTATTATGGCCAAAAGACTGATATTGCAGCATTGTGCAGATAAATGTATGACCCCATTTATTCAATGGTTCTGATTGCAGTCACCATTTTTGAGTGGATAGCCTGTAGATTCAGACTTGTACGGATAAGTATAATTAAATGTGGGACTCATTGACAAATTCCTTGGGTGTCTAATCACACTTGGTCAAATAAGTATTCAGTTCAGTTCAATTCAATTCAATAAAAGTTAGATAAATGTATTAGAAATATATATGCACTTGAATAATAGTTACAAATATACACAGAATTGAAACTGTTTATTCTTATAATGATATACTGTATTTTTTCTTTGTTGTGTTTTGTTCACTATTTTGCTAAAGCACTTTTTAATGTATTCTTATTTTTTCCTTTTCTTGGATAATATACAGTATGAATCTTCATTATTTATTTGTCCAATTTATCTTTGTGTTTTGCTCTTTTTTTGTTATTAATTAAAAAGCAATAAAATTAATTTTTAAAAAATAAAGATTAAGTGTATGGGCATTGAGTTTTACCAGATGTCTTTTAAAAAAAAAACTTTCTTACCACAGTTCTGTCGGGGTGAACATGAAATATGAACTAACTTGACTAGTTTCTGCAACTGGGAGATCATAGAGCGAGTTTACAGTAGACATGTTGAGATTTTCCTGAGAATATTGAGTCTTAACCAGATAAACAGAAATCCAAATCAACTATTTATGAAAAATAGTTATAAAAAGAGTCAAATCTGGATATGTTCTGGCTGATTTTGCAAACTATACTGGTTGTCATATTGTGATATGTGTAATATAGCCTTGTGACAATCTAGCCTTCAAAATTGAGAGCAATAATTCAGTGTGCAGCTATTTGTGTTTAATTAGACTTTCAGAAGCTCCATCTGTTTATCTAAAATAAATGGTTCTTTTTCTTGGAGTCGGGAAAATTCTGCACTCTTCTCCTTTGATTTATTCAGAGCGCTTTTAAGCTTCAGTTGGGCTTTTCCCAAAAGTTCAAAGCAGAATGCAATCTGCTGAAAACTATTCATCATAAATGTGGTAAAGCAAGAAAAGATTAACAATTTTAGTCAATATTTTCCCTGGTTTAGCCCTTCAAGGAGTTCATTAGATGGCTTTCAGCCATAGAGTGTTTAAAAATTTCTGAAAATTTAAAATGGGGGGAAACCTGTAACTGAGTTTATATCTTGCTAAATAGATCAGAATAACAGAATAACGGAACTGGAAAGGACCTTGGAGGTCTTCAAGTTCAACCCCCTGCTTAGGCAGCAAACCCTATACCATTTCAGACAAATGGTTGTCCAATCTCTTCTTAAAGATTTCTTGTGTTGGAGCATTCACAACTTCTGGAGGCAAGTTGTTCCATTGATTATTTATTCTGTCAGGAAATTTCTTCTTCGTTCTAGATTGCTTTTCTCTTTGATTAAATCCCACCCATTGCTTCTTGTCCTACCCTCAGGTGCTTTGGAGAATAGGTTGACTCAGGAGTGGGATTCAAATTTCTTAGCAACGGGTTCTGTGGGTGTGGCCTAATTTGTGGGTGTAGCCTGGTGGTCATGTGGCTTGCTGACTGGGCATGGCTTGGTCATGTAACTGGGTGGGCATGTCTTATATGTAAATATTGTAAATACTTATGTAAATATTGAATTTTTATAAGAAAAGTGCAACTTTTACCCAAAATCAGGCAAAGCAGGCAGGCAGATTGAGTTGCTCCCAAAATCACATATTCAGTCACTTTCTNAAATCAGGCAAAGCAGGCAGGCAGATTGAGTTGCTCCCAAAATCACATATTCAGTCACTTTCTGAAATCTGCTGCCTGAATCTGTCACATAAAATTTGCTTGCAAGCAAACTCATAAAATTAACTCACAATACACTATGTATGTAAACATTGAATTTTTGATTAAAAAAAAAAAAGAGCAACTTTTACCCAAAATCAGGCAAAGCAGGCAGGCAGATTGAGTTGCTCCCAAAATCACATACTCACTCACAGACCAGCCAGTGGCATGATTTGCCGGTTCTCCAAACTGTGCAGAATCATAACAGCCGGTTCTATAGAACTGGTTTGAACAAGTAGAATCCCACCCCTGGGTTGACTCCCTCTACTTTGTGGCAACCTCTTAGATATTGGAACACTGCTATCATGTCACTCCCTAGTCCTATTCAACTCCAGCAGCCATTCTTTATATGTTTTAGCCTCCAGTCCCCTAATCATCTTTGTTGCTCCTTTCTGCAGTCTTTCTAGAGTCTCAACATCTTTTTTTACATTGTGGCAACCAAAACTGGATGCAATATTCAGGAATTACGAATTACATCTCAAGGATTACATAGGAGATTCCTAGCATATAGCAAAAACAGATCCATTTAAATCAATACATCTTTCTTCATTCTCTTCTACTGTTTTAGTCCTGCAGAATTCACTATAGCATTATTTTGCTTTCTTCCTTTTCCTGTTGTTTTGGTAACATCTGGGCCTGGACATTTTAAACAGTTTTTCTTAGGAATGAAGGCAAATATATGTGTCCCAAGATAACGATGAGAGATTGAATTTGGATTGGTCACCAGGATCAGAGATTTACTCTTCCAAGCTTTCAGGGAACTTCTCTCGACTAGAATATGTGCTTTGGACTGTTTTGTGAGTCGTGTTTATGTGGTTTATTTCTTAGCCTTAAAAACTTGCTGGCAAGCCAATATGTAGTTAGTCAAATACCAAATTATTTGTAGATTTGTGAATCTTTGAAAATTTGGGGAGTTATTCCTATATAAACCATGAGCTAAACCAAATAATTAAGTTATACCAGCAGATAAAAATTTGTAAGATAACCTTTCTCTGTTCTACTCCACATAGCCAGTAGGTGGCAGTGTTTCTTCAAATTCAGATTATTACCTTGACAGTATTACCATAACAACTAAAAACTTCTCCCAGAGCCACTCAGCTGAATCAATAGCACAGCCTGGGAAGAATGCTGTTGATCATCAACAAGACATTTGGAATTCTGAGTGCAAACCATTTCCTCATTCAGAAAACACATCTTATGTTTTCTTGAAGTCTTCCTTTAAAGCAAAGTTTGCAGCCCAATCTTTATGCTACTCCCCTGAGAATATATCCATTTAAATTAGGTTTATTTTTCAGTAGCTGTCCTTATCTTTTATAGTATTACGCATGTCCTCCAGAATTTCATCAGAATCTCTGTATTCTGTATTCTTATTGAATCGGTAATATTACAGATTCTCTAGATCTGTGAACAAGAGCTTTGTAATTTAAGGCATATAGTTTACAAGAGATTTTCCATATTATTTGTATATATATAGGATGAGTGGAGTCACCTTCTCACCTTGATTATTTTCTATTTTGTGGACTTCAGCTCTAAGAATCCCCCACCAGACTGAAAATAGAATCAGTGCATTTGAAGAATTCCCATGTTGAGGAAGGCTGATCCAGAAAGTTGAAGTCATACTTCCTCATTGCACCTTCCAGTATAACAACAAAGCAACAAAATGCATGTGCATGGAAAGTATCGGTTTTCAATGGGAGTGGATAATTTTACCATCACATCTCAGAAGCTTCCTTGCACATGTCTTAATATCTTGTCCATTTCCTAAAATGCTACGGTGGGAGTTCTGCCTGCTTTTACCTAGACATAGATTAAGTTGAAATATACGAAGCTGTGCTTTCTTTGGAAATCTTACATAACATGCTGAACCATGATTAGCCATTGTCTCTGGGTATGCAGCCTAGATTAAATCCAAATCAAACAAACCACATTATGATGTAGTGCCATGTGTGAATTCACTACAGATTGATGAGCTCAAGAGACTGGCTGTTTTCCTTCCTTTATATTGCTGGGCTGCCATCTCCAACCTTTAGGTGACTCTGATAGAATCTTCAAAGAGTGTCAGAAGAATACAGTAAAAAAATCAGAATGGTGGCCATGTCAATACTATCAGAGCTATGTACAAACAAACAAGGCGGAGCTTTGGTCTCTTTATCGCAATCATCATCTTAATTTTTTTTGACCATACCAACTGGACACTTTCTCTTGTCTACTGTGGTGATAATGTTCTCTTTGCTAGGAGGAAGACAGTGAGACCTGGGAAGAAATTGAGAGAGATGTACAGAAGGGAAGGAGGGGGTGTTTCTAGGCTCCTATTCTTATGCCTTTATCTTGGAGGATAAAAGCAAACTATATATATATTTCTATCTTCTTCATGTGCCATCAGACGCTATCGATCCTATTTTTATCAACAGCTGCATGAAAAAAATGCTGTTGAGTTTTGTCCAAACTAGTCCCTTAAATTTTGAAGTCATGATGTTCTTCTGCCTGGACCTCATTTGGCTTCAATCTTTCCTTGGAGGATTAAAGATTAAAATTATATTTCTATAAGAAATAAATAATCCTGGGCATAGATATTGCTGAAGGTGTGACTTCCCACTTTATGGTTTATTTGCAACTTCTGTTAATCTGCAATCCATTTACTGGTTATCTTTGTGTCATTTAGTTCCAGGTTTTGATAGATCTGGATATTTTAATAGCAGAGTCCTGGTCAGACTAGAAAGAGCAGCCTCAACCTTTCTATTTCTATTCACTCATTAAGAAGAAAACACATATTTTTTGCAGCACTGATTCCTGATTTAAAATCTATATCTGCATTATGAAAAAAAGACAGAGAGCTGTTTTGTATATCAATGGGAAATATTATTCTGAATTAATAAGAATTCAAAGAGGCAAGGTTTACATATTTTGCATTAGCCTCCCTTTTCATCCCACATCTACTTCCCAAGCCTCCTGAGGACAATAGGACCTGTCTCTGGAGACACTTCCCAAGCTTCTACAAATTAACAATTTGAGTGCAGTGAGCCAAACTGGATGTGCAGACGTTAGGCCATCTGTATGCCTGTCATTTTGAGTTGTACATCATTCCAATGGGAGTAGATAATCAAGCTCTATTGAAGCAGCCACCTGAGGCTCTCCCCGCATTGTGCTTTAGAAAACAGACATTAATTTAGCTAATGTGGGAGGACAATGTAACTTCTTTTTTTGACATCTGAAGATGAAGATGAAGACAGTTGTATTTAGAACTTACAGCCTGAATCTGTGCATATGATTTTGGAAGTAATATGAGTTCACTTAGCGTTACTCTTAACTCAGCCCACAGGATTTCAGATTAATTGGTGTCTAGTTAGTACAGCATGTGGGCATTTTTTTTATCTTTATCCTTCTTGGTTGTTAAAAATTGCTAGACCAAGATTATCCATTGGAATTTGGGGTAGTGCATGCTTGAAAGAAAGGTGGTTTCCCCCCTACTGCTTTAAAGGCACTTTAAGGAAAACAAGCCTGTATTCAGCACAGTGGCACAATTAACATTAAATGTCAATTTGATATTTTTGGCAAGATGTCGCAGCAGTTGATGATATTTCAGTTCTGCTCCAGATAATTTTGGATTAGACTGATTTATTTGGATCCCTTCAAGTTTAGAGTCTAACCTGGTGTAACAAATGGGAAGGAGACAGTTTACACATTGTTGCTTCTTTCTCGGGTAGAAGCAGCTGCACAAAGAGATAAAATATAAAATACAATGATAAAATAAAATAATTATCTGACTAATAAGATTTGTCAGCTTCACTTTCCATTTATACCAGATCAGTAATAAACCAGAAGTTGTTTGAGCATTTTTATGTAGGAATTCATTGCCTGGGTATTTCCATTTTCCCATTAACTCTTCTCTTATCTTCATAAATACCAATGATAAAATTGGAACAATTTTTTCCTGATAGCTCCTAATCTTAGATTTTATATATGCAGAAAAGGTGAAACATTTTCTCCTTGGGTTGCATTAAAATTCCCTAAATGTTGGAGCTTATGAAATTATTAAATCAGAGGATGAGTCCTGCATTATTCTCCTGTAAAACAAAGCTACTTTTTATATGTTAAATTTTTATGAGTGTCTCACACAATAGGATCATTTGCATCCTAATATGAAGGGAATGAAGTAGTCATGCACATAACTTCCTGAAGATGTTCTACTGCTAGTCACGGTTTCAAACTATGCCTGAAAGCTTTTAAATTTTATTTATCAAAATTACATACAATAGGTGTAAGAGTATTACAAAATATGACACTCAAATATACTAATCTAAACCACAATAGGCACAGTAATGTGCAGTTTTTAAAAGAAGAAAGCTTTTAATGAGAAATGTCCTATTAATCTAATAAAACTAGACCTCCATATTTAAAGAGTTTGTTGAGAAGAAAGGACTGCAGGAAAGAGAAGTCTCAAGATTTTCTAATTAATACTTCCCTCTGCCTTTCCCCCTGCTGATACTATAAATAAAAAGAAGGTAACAGAAAGATATTGAGAAGCAAATTGTTTCCAAAGGAAAAAAAAACCCAGAAAGTTCAGTTGTCTCTTGAAAAAGCACCTTGACCTGGAGGACTTAGAATCTCCATAGATGTATAACAGAAAGGTGTACAGATCTCTCATAAGTTTACTGAAAAACTTAGAGAAGTTAATTTTCCAGTGACTCCCAAGTATATAATCACAAACCCTATTTATACTGAATTCAGTGTTCTGTCTTTGTGCTTTACCTGAGCAGTGCAATGGACTCTATGTTTCCTGCTTCTAGGTAAAGGAAGCATCCCCCACCTGGGCCTCATTATTGCACTGGATGCATCAGGTTTCAGGTTGTTTCCTTCTGACATGATACAAAGCTATTTTCATAAGAAGACCCAATTACACATGCAAACGTCTTGGTATTGACCAAAACATAACCACAAGGTATGGACCGAATGATTAATGACTGGGAATGAATGAGTTAGAGTAGAAAAGAAATGGATCAACCAAACCATTGGACTTCTATTGTTGAGATTTGAGGCACAGTACACAGCATAGCTTGGTGCATTGAGAAGAGTACTTTAGAGATTCTTATGAACAAGAAAGATACTAAAAACTAAAAAGTATTTTCCAAAAATATAATCATTTTTTCAGGCATCTGAAGCAGCTATTTCATTGGGATTATTTCATCCTGTGTTTGAAAAGCAAGAGTGATTTTAAAAAAATCAAATTCTATGAATAGCTCGTCCTTCAATTAAAAAAGGGCAAAAAGTAGCATGCGAAGTAAATGAGTCTTCAGGCTTTGATGTTTCACATCTTGCAGGTCTAAATAAGAGCAACATAAAAAGTTGTGATGTTTGTAAATATAACAGGTGTTCTGAAGAATTCAGGATACAATGATTTAACTATGTTTCTGCCATATCAGGTTTGATTAACATGGCTCACCAAGGATCAAAACTGATTTCTTCATCACAGTCTATTAATGAGATATACCCTAGATTATTCAGCAAAGAACAATTAATCTCTTGAAGAAATTTTTCCCAGGTCAATATTTGACCCTCAGAGCCTTCAGCAGAACTGCTTAAAACAGATAGATGAGAATGCACATCTGGATGATCTGGAAATGTTGATTATTGGGAAGAAATTATTGGTGCATCTGTGAATGATGACTCCACAATTCTGAATCAGTTTTTAAAATCATTCAATTTCTTTCTATCTATGCTGACCACAAGACAGTTATGTTCTCTCAATGGGACAGACACAAATACCTTTCAAAACAACACAATAGGAATAAGAACAGCATTTTCTTCTGTTTATCCTTTTTAAAATTAATATTTCTACTCTACTTTAGAATCTTGGGCCATAAAGTGGCAAATTATTCGCAGTTAAAATAGATTGGTATTTAGTGTTTGGTCCATTTCTTGGGAGAAACACCCTTTGAAATAGGAAGAGTTTCCTATTTCAGTTTTTCCTTGTTGGGTTGCAAAGATGCTTAGCTCTTTTTATAATGGCATTGTTATGTCACAGCAAGCTGTTTAGACGGGTGAAAACTGATAAATCACTGGACTCCCAGTGATTTATCAGAGATATTCCTGTCATTTTCTTGGCTGTACTATGGAAATAATTTTCCACTAGTTTCTCTGAAGAGTTCCCCACCCAACTTACTAGTCTTAACACTGATCTATAGTGTTAATTTAGGACTGTATGTAGACATACCATGATAAATTATCTCACTTTAAGAAGATACTTCAGTTTCTGGATCTTTGAAATTTTAATACACAGTAGTAAATAGGGATCTATAGATGGTAGCTTCAACTTCTTTCTAAAGAGAACATCCAATTGGCAGGACAATTGTGTGGAACTTAGAAACTTATCCACTGAAATTGTTAGTGGCACTTCTTTAATGGGATAAGCAGATGAATCCATGTAAACCAGAGTTGAAATTCATAAACTGATGAATAATGCAAATCTATAGAGTTATAAAATAATAAGGATCAAAAGGGATCTTGGATCCAACTCAGTCACCTATGTGGGAATCCATTACAATATTATCTCTAATAAGTGACCATCTGGGTTCTTTAAGTAACTCCTGTAAAGGAGAGCCCACACCTCATGAAGCAGTCTATTCCATTGCTGATTAGCTTTTTATAAGAACATTTTTCTGATTTTCAATTAGCATCTTCTTTCTTAAATTTAAACCTGTTGTTTCTTGCCTTCTGGAACTGAGAATTGAATCTCCTGAAATCTAGCATGCATGTAAAATTATGCTTCATTTTCTCTCTGTGGAAATCTTGAACCTAGGATGACATGGCCATTTCCTCGCAAAGTCCACACTGCTTTTGTCTTTTTAGCCTGGGTTTTCTGGAACAACACTGCCCTGTCTTCTACATATCTGGTGCTTCCCACTAGCCTTTCTTTACTTTTCCTTTCAGTATTATATTTTTGGTGTTATCCTCTTTCCATATTATACAATGGTGGGATTCAATTTTTTTACTACCAGTTCTGTGGGCATGGCTTGATGGGCGTGGCAGAGGATGGATACTGTAAAATCTCCAGTCAGAGGTGGTATTTGCCCGTTCTCCAAACAACTTAAAATTTCCACTACTGGTTCTCCAGAACTGATCAGAACTTGCTGAATACCACCTCTGATATTATAGTTCATCAATATTCTCCCTGAAAATGTTGATAAAAATTGGATGCAACATTCTAGAAGTGATCTGATCAATTAATGATTTAATTCTGACACAATATTATGTTGATTCAGCTTTGGACTGCATTTTTTTCCTGTAAGAACACCATAGTGTTGGCTATATTCAGTACATATTTAATATATTTCCAGTATCTTATTTCTGAGAATTCCTCAACCCACTTGTGTTCTTTTGACCTGCAGATTTTTTTATCACAGGATCACACCTAGTTTTTCTCTATGCTTGTTAGAATTCAGTTTTCTGAAATCTAGTGTGCATGTAAAATTACACTTCATTTTCACTCTGCGAAAATCTTGAACCTAGGATAACATGGCCATTTCCTCCCAAAGTCCATACTGCTTTTGTCTTTTTAGCCTGGGTTTTTTCCTATTGCTTAGTATTTTATCTAGAAGCACTAACTCAATTTTCTCTTCCTCAGTCTTCTGGAAAATAAGACAGCCAGCAAAACCACTGGGAGATATTTTGGACCTTGCATTCTTGACTAAATTGGTTTTCCAACAGCTGTCCAGGTAGTTAATGGATCCCATAATTACTATGACTTTCCTCTGTAAACTGGTCCAGGAGGACATTATCCAAATCTTCTGACTGTTTTTTTTCTTCCCTGATTGTTTTAATCAAATATTCTCACCTGGACAGTCATGTTAAAAATATTGGATTCTACTGCAAATATGTACTTCTTGCACATAAAAAACAGCTCTGTCACCCCTTTTGTCTGGTTTAATAAATTATACCTTTTATCATTGCATTCTACTCATAAATTTCATTCCAGCAGCTTTAGTAATGTTTCCTAAACAAGATGTTTCTTCCTCTGTTAAGATTTTGTTCCCCTTAGTCTATGCATTTGTGCAGAATCATTGGAGTTTTGGGGTCACATGACGAGTTGTAGGAAGATGGCAGTGGCAGTAGTGGCAGCGTGAGGAGCTCTGGCGGGCACGGGCAGCACTAGGTGACAAGCCCTCTAATCCTTGCAGGTCCAGCCGGCGAGGTGGAAAGCCTAATGCCAGAGACTTGCCAGCAAGCCAGAAAAGAGCTCCATTCCTCAGCAAACACTCAATTCAAAAGTACTTGGGGATCTCCGATTCCTCCCATCCTTGACTAGCACGCCAGAAAAGAACTCATTCCTCGGCAAGCACTAAATTCAAAAGTGCTCTATTCAAAAGCACTCAACTATCTGTGATTCGACCCATCCTTACTAGAAGGTAAGGCGGTGGGGTTTGCCTGTACCAGGGGCTCTACGATTATCCTTGCAGGGCAGTGAGATGGTGAAATTCATCCCATCCTTGCAGGGCGGTGAGCACCAGGAACTGTGAGTCGGTCTTCAGATGTTTGCAGCCAGGTTGTGAAGCAAACTGCTTCCCCCCTGCTGCCCCTCTTTCTCTCTTCCTTCTTCGCCAAATTGCTAATCCGGACTCCCTCTTGAAAAGGAGAGTAACTTTGGATTTTCAATAAGTAGGGAAGTATTGTTATAACTAAACTCCTGTGAAGATTGGAAGCAATTTTATTTCCTGTGATAGAAGCAGAAGTATATTGAAGCCAGGAGCGAATGCTCAGTACAAATCTGAGCTAGAGTAAAAATATAAATGTTCAAATTGGCAAGTACAGGAGACTATTATGTGCATCTTATCTCTTTAAAAAAGGCAAAACTTGAAACTATACTTAAATTGACTAGCAGCGAGGGCAGGAGTCCTTCCATAAGGGAAAACAAATTAAAGTTCCTGTTGCCGTCCCAGATTAATTGATCTGTTTATTCTCTGCTGAAGTAAGGGGCAAGAGCAGATCTCTTATCAGCACATCTGAGTTGCATATTTACTATCTCAAAATTCATCTACAAACAAGAAGAGATATAAAACTTACTCATGGATATGTTTTCGAAAGCCACAAGGAAGAAAGAGAAACACTCCTGCAGTTTATTAGGGGTTATAAACTATTCAGATCTTAAACAACAGCTAAGCAAAGCTAAAGCAAAGCAATAACCTTTACTCATTTACATAACTCTGCAATATACTATCATAACTTTCATTATTCAAATCCATTTCTTTAAAATAATTAATTTTTATCAAAATGGATTAATTGATTTATTGTTTTTAGATTGTGTAGTCATGATATAGAGTGTTTAAGTGCATATAGTGGTTAATCCATTTACTGATATTGTATTTAGTAAATAGTGATTTAGTTTATTATCATTGACATGTGTTTAGTATTTGTAATAAATTAGTGAGATGGAACTGGTTTGTTGCTATAAACAAATTATTTGAATAATAGAGTGATTTGAATCCAATTGGATGATTGATTGGAAGACTATATTAGTAATAGATAACGTCAACTTGATTAGAGTATTGTCTCTATAAACATTCAATTAACGTGCGTATGGATAAATTACAGTTAATCTGTCATACTTCATTACTAGTGATTGTAATTGAATTACTGTATATTGCAAATGTGAATAAAAATATGTAATGCCAGAAAAAATACAAACAAAGACAAAAAATACATCTAAGGCTAATGACCCTTCCAGCTCCTGAAACATATTTCAAAATTTTTGAACGCATCATGGAAAGTTGCGTTAGGATGGAGAATACAGGGCCTTGTGATTATTCTATGCCACGCGGCTAGCAACAACCTGCTAAATCAAAACAAAAACAGCTGATATGGTTAAAATTTAGATACCATTCATTTATCTATGTCGCTCATGTTCTCCTAAGCTAAACCACTGAGTAACTCTGCTGACAGAGTTGAAAGCACTATGCGGATTCATCTTCATACTAATCAATAGACAGATAGATAGCAACGGATATATTTGAACGAGCATATAAGAGGCAGAGCAAGGCCTGAGTGTTCTCTTAGATAAAATAAATACAGCCAACAGATAAGATACCTATAGCCTCAAATCAAATCTCCCACAACACCACTTACTCACTAACAATACACAACTACAACCAAAAATAAACACCAAAGAGAGACGCCACAAAAGAATATACACTTATTCCCTTCAATATTCCAAAATAATATCTCTTATCCATCAGAGACAACTAGATGTAGAACAGAAATGTCCAAATGCATCGTTATGTTGGCTCAAGCACCAAACGATCAGTAACACATCACAAGTTAATGATATTGAGCACACATCAATATATAACAAACATCTCTCCTGAAGAATATCCTTGAAATAACTAGAGAATGGATGGTGAAATATCAACGACACCCCCTCTGACTGGCACCTAAGATTTTGTAGAGTTGTATGCAAAATGAGAATTCTCAGGGCAAACGCATATTGCGGTTCGATAAAGTAGATGAACGCCAATTGTCAAAAACAAATCCAACTCCACAAAAACAATGTTCAAAAGACACAGACTTAATCCATACTGCAAGAATCTACTCCTGTGGAATCCATGCGAACTGCTAAAAACCATCTAAAGAACAATTGAGAAAGGACCCTATAAATCTGACTACAAGAGAATGATTTGCATCAGAAAGAAACGTCAACACCCGCACACTGGCGCATCTCAACCCACCTCCTAATTGAAACATCACTCTTGTTCAATATGAGGGCAGGCAAAAAAACTCACAATAAGGTCGCACGCAATGCCCCTAACTACTAATTCCATAGCCAAAGAACTGAGCCAATTAAATGCAAGCTCTGCAATGTAGAAAGAAGCCTTGGAATAATAAAATACATGACTATTAATCACAGCTTACATAAATACAGGTCTATTTCGATCATTAATATTTGTCTGTGGAAACATGCTCAATGCATCTTTCCCCCTGATCTCCATTACCAAAACAGGAAAGAGACTATATGATAATATTTCCAAAATCAGGTGTGAAATCATAGAGAGGTGGTGTTGCTATCTTTCTATAAAAAAGAATCATACATCTAAAAAACATCCAGTTACAACAGGAAACGAGCTTGCTCTTTCTGCTGAAGACATCGTTTCTGGAACTTCTTAATCTTAATATATCCACATTTCGGTTCTTATTAAGTTATAAACAGGACTGGGATCAATCGGAAAAGAAATGGGGAATGAGAAATCAAGAGTGGACCAAAAGAGAGGGAAAGAAGGGTTGGTGGATAACATGTTTTTGATTTTATCATTTGACTTAAGAATTGGGTCAAATTTTGCACTTTTTTAACCACAGTTCTTGTTTATTCAAACATAAAGATTATATCTGCTCACACACTTTTGCTTTCATTTATTTTTTAGTAAATTAAAGTCCCTTGGGTGGAAAACTTTTTTAGAAAATGTTTTAAGCCTTTGGCATGCTTGAGGGATGATTAAGGGGATAGCCAGTGGATGCAGGGGGGATTACAAACCTATTGGATGGGGTTAATGAGGCCTGGTGGGGATGGGGCAGGGATACCCTTGGGATTGGTAATAGCCTTGTGGATGGGTTGGGGTTAGGGATACCCTGTGGGATAGGGTAAATAGCCTGTGGGATTGGGGCCCCAGGGAGGGATACCTGTGTGGCATGGGCCAAGGGATATACCTGTGGGGATGGGCAGGGATACCTTTTGGGATAGGCTTAAGAGCTGTGGGGATAGGTAAGGCCCACCTACAGTGGCAAAGCATATGGGGAACCCTGTTAATGGCTCCACCCCCCAGGGTGAGGGCCCACGCACACCTATGGCCTTTTATAGTTATCAATAACAAATGATTATCCCATCCTAACACATTTTCAACATAACACACTCTTTTAATTAAATGCCTGTATCATGTAGGGGCCCCACTTCAACATATATGGCACATCCCTCCTCATCCCAAGTGTGATGAGACACGGGCTGGAAAGGGAAAGCCACATCCGTTTTATTCATCTTATCCCACCTGTCTTAGCCCCCCCACTCTCGCCAACGCTCCAGCTGGGAATTGCACCCAGTGTTTTTCAGGGCAGGTTGTGGCCCCGGGCTGCTTCCCTTTCTTCACGTGAGGCTCTGT
>BHFT01081783.1:0-14516 GCA_004320025.1 Laticauda laticaudata | reverse complement strand
AACGCCTTTTGCATCCTGGCCAACAGGTTCCAGGTACTTCTCACCACCATGCAGCATCGCCCCAGGAGAACGTGAGGAACATTGTAGAAGCTTGCTGCATCCTGCACAATCTCATGCACACCTGCTACCCAGTGTTGCAGGATAGGCTCGTGGACCTCCAACAAGGCAATGGGGACATGGAGCCTGGTGAATGAGGCAAGGATTAAACCTGATAGACACTGTGAATGTGCCAGGCCCAACAAAGATTCACGTTAAGGAAGAAGCAGCGCAACCTCCTGAAACACTTGTGCAATTCCCCAGCTGCGCAGCAGTGGAGTGGCAAGACAGGATGGTAGATGCTTAATGGATGCTTCCTTCAGCCTGTCTCATCACACTGATGAGATTGGGCCATGTATGTTGAGTGGCCCTACAATGAACAGGGCATTTAATAAAAGAGTTGTGTTTATGTTGAAATGTGTGATGAATGATTAAATTGTATGATAATAAAGGTCCATATGTGTGGCACCTGGGAGGGTGGACCATATAGTCCCACTATGCTTGCACTGGAGGCTTATCTATCTCACTGGTATCCTTACCCATCCCACAGCTATTACCCATCCCACAGGTATCCCTGCCCTTCCCACTGCTATCCTAACACATCCCACAGCTATTACCCATCCCACAGGTATCCCTGCCCATCCCACTGCTATCCTTACCCATCTCACAAAGCATGCAAAGGCTTAAACCATTTCTAAAAGTTTTCCACCAAGACTTTACTGACTAAAAGAACTGAACCAAGTGTGTGAAGCAAAGATAAACTTTATTAATAACAAACTGTAAAAGCAAAATGACCCAAGTAAAGTGTCCCAAGCAAAGATAAAGTCAACAGGGAGCAACCCAGTCTCTGGCACTCTTCTCAGTCACTCTGAGGTGTGCCCATAGTCTCAGGGGTGAAAGGTCCAGGTGCTGTGGAGGTGGCTGCTGCTGGAGTGCTGGTCTGACGGTGCCATTGGGTGCCTGGCCCCAGAGGACAACAGGGATGGTGTGTGGAGGAAGCTCTCAGAGAGCTGGCTCAGTCCTGTGATGTTGAGAGCCCCTTCCTCCGTGACATGGGTGTCAGTCCCAAGACCGATGACAGATGTTCTGAGGCTGGGCTTGGCTTTGCGGTGGAGGAAGGAGCAGTGTAGTGGGGCTGTCTGGTCTGCAGCTGAGCGAGTGAGGCGTGGGTGGCATCTGTGGTGTGGGTGGCATCTGTGGTGTGGGTGGCATCTGTGGTGTGGGTGGCATCAGTGGTGTGGGTGGCATCTGTGGCACTGGTGGTGTTCGATGTACCTGTGCCTGGACTGGGAAGGGCTGCCTGTGCTGCTGGAACTCCTGGTAGCCTTAGCCTAGGTAGTGAGGGGCTGTTGAAAGCCTTGGAAGGGCTGTACAATCACCTGGGTGGAGGAGCAGACTTGGACTGGGTCAGAGCAGGTTCAGCTGGGCCTGGAGGGTGGTGCAGAAGACCTGTGATCCTCTCCTTGATCACCTGGTACTGGGATTCGGGCATTTCCATGAGGGTCTGGTTCACGTAGGTGAGGAAGGGCTTTCTGTTAGAGGATAGTATGTCGGAGTGTACCAGCTGAGAGAGGAGATCTATGCTGCTCTTGATTGGTTGTCCCTGATCTCCAAGAGGACAGTGTTGGCTCTGCCCCTCCAGTTGCCTCTCTGCCTGTTTTCTGTTGGAGGTGGAGCTGGGTGTGGGTGTGGGTTGGTCTCTGGTGGCAGTGGCCTCTTCTTGCTCCAACTGCGTCAGGGGGTCATCCATGTGCTCCGGCATGGGGAGTGCAGCTGTCGGGGGGGTCTCCATCATTGGGCACTCCAAAGATACCTGCCTGGACACAGGAGCTGACTCTTGGCCAGAAGAGGACTGCCTCTCTGTGGGCTGCCTGAGAGAGAGGGTTGACAGAGGGGCTGCTCCTCCGATGGCGGATCTCACCCTCCAAGAAGCTGCACTTGGCCATCACGAAGGTCTCCCGGTCTGTCAGCTTGACCACGCGGCCTGCGCCAGACTTCTTCAGGTGCAGCTTCCCGTACCAGGTGTGCATGTGCTTCCACCACCTCAGGAGGACATCCGAAGTGTAGCCCAGGCTCTCCGCCTTCATTCTCCAAGCCGCTGCTTCCGCTTGGTGTCTCGATAGAGCCTTTGTCCCTTCCTTCAGAGGTACTCGTTCCCTCAGCCATTTCGAGCACCTCCTCCTCATGTTCCTCTGCAATGGTACTGTCTCCTCTCCCCCTTTTCTCATGAATGCCTCTTCCTCCCTCCGGCAGAGCCTTCTGGGCCCTCATCAAGCAGGGCTTCGAGGTTCTAGGGGCTGGTCCACCACACCACCAGCAGCAGCAGCAGCACCAGCAGCAGCACCAGCAGCACCACCAGAGTCAGCACCAGCAGAAGCACCAGCACCAGAAGCACCAGCACCAGGAGCAGGCACCAGCAGAAGCACCAGCACCAGCAGAGTCAGTACCAGCAGCAGAAGAAGCAACAGAAGCAGAGTCAGCACCAGGGGGTGGGATGGTGGTTCTGTCCTTCTTGCCAGGGCTGGCAGGAGTAGGCACAGGTTTCCTCTTCTTCCCCATGGTTGTTGGCTCTGAAGATGTGTCTGGCAGCAGGTCTTTCCTCTGAATGGTGACCTGCTTGCGAGCTGCTTCCCTTTATATCCACGGGGCTGATGCAATGCATCCTCCCCGCATGCGCAGTGAACGCTTTGCGTCCGGTAGGCATCCGGTAGCATCCGGTAGGCATCCAGTAGGCATCCGGTAGGCATCCGCTAGGCATCCGCCAGGCGTCCGTGATGCATCCGCGTCATCCGCTCGGCATCCGCTCTGCATCCGCTCCTTCCGCTGCGCGTCCGCTTCGTTGTTCTCCCCGGAAGCCCTGCGGATGTGCTATCTGCTTCCATTCGCTTCCATCCGCTAGGCTTCTGTTGAGCATCCGCTTCACATCCTCACTACGTCCTCCCCACGTCCGTTCCTTTCCGTTGTTGTCCACTCTGTTTATGCAAATTTGGGGTACTTTTGAGAGTAGATAACAATGGATGGAAAATTTGCTCGTCCGCTGTGTCATTTTTACATACGTTTTGCATCCGTTGGCCGATGCGACCTAGCCTTAAATTTAAAGACTGGATTTTCTTGGATAAAAAACATTGGGACAACACAGAACACAAACTGGACTATAAATACAGTAACTTCAGAATTTATTTAGATGTTTTTGGTTGGTTGAGTTTACTGAGAAGTAACTTCATATTCAATTTCCCTGCTTGATACTGCAGAAACTCTTATTGAAGCTGTATGTGTATAACTTTAAAAACCATAACAACATGCAGATACAAAGCTAGCTGTTAAAATGATACCTGGGAATCACCGCTTTCTAAATGTTGGGACAAAGATATTTGTGATGATCAATCAGAGATGAACATATCTTCACTTTCATGTCATGCCCTCTGCATAACACAAACACAGATCTTACATAGTAAGATCTCCTCATCCTCCTCAAAGGTGAGATTTTTGAAGTGTGGACAATCAATTGCAGTTCAATCAAAAATTCAGTCAAAGCCTGGTAGCAATCGGGAGCACTAAGAGTAGCATCTGTTATCACCATGTGCTGCAGAGTCTCAAAACTGAAAGTGACACTTTAGCAGGTTTATCTTTTCTGCAAACAGGCACAGTTCTGAATATTTCAGACCTGTAGATCTTATCTTAAAGGCAGAGGTGCCTGGAATAACCTTTTTTTTTCCATCTTGCTAACGCTTACTAATCTAAAATAAGCTTGCTCGTGCCAGTGCCAATGTTTGCAAAAAGACCTTCTGGCTTTGAATGCATTCTAAGTACCTTGAGGACCACCACTCCTCCATCTTGGTTTATATGTCTACATCATCATATTTAGGACCATGTGATAAGTACACAAATAAAAAAAAATATTCTCTTTCTTTTATCAATACTTGCCCTAGATGTCATGCACAACCTATTTCAGCTAAATTTGTATTGTTACCTGAGAGACAATGAAGATAGGGAAGTTGTATCTTGTCGTGAAACTGTTACATAAAGCATGTTTTACTTTTTTCTGTTAAAACTAGTTTTGGTTTGTATTGTCCCAGCTTGGCTGTCCATAGCAAGCTATAATGATGTCAAAATTGTAACATCTGTGTTATGGTGTCATTGTGACAGTAATTATATACTTCTCTTATGATGTCTAACACAAGTAGGTAAATAGTCATATCATTTCTCTCAAGACACATTTATTGTCATGCCATCCACCTTTCAATAATGACTTCTGGGCATTAAGGAACAGCAATGTATTCCTTCTAACCCCTAGTAGTTGAGCCATTTCCAGCTCCTTTTCTCCCAATAAATATGCAAGCCTTCATTTACGGGAAATACTCTGGAAAAGATATTTTAAAAATGAAAGTATGATTGGGAATTACTAGTTAATGCAAGACAAAGCAAAGCAATTAAAAGAAAACAATAAGCATTTTTAAATATATTAGAAGTGTGAAACTCATCAGGGAGATCAGCACCTTCAGTTGTATAATCATAAGTTCTGCAAAATTGGCCTGCAGAAAAACCAGGCTTGGAATTAGAGTTGCAGAAAATCTCCCAAAGGGGATGATTTCCCTTCTCCCAAAGGGGATGAGTATAGATTGGTCAAGAATTGAGTTAGGTGGAACACAATACCATCTATAACAAAATTGAGAAGGGCTTAAATAGTTATGTATTGGTTTAAGTAAAACATGGAACTTTTTTTTTTCAGTGATTGTAGTAGATGTTAGCTTGGTTTATGTATGGTCTGAAAGCTATTCAGACAAAAGGTGGGGAAAGCCATTTTGCTAAACAGATATGTATACTGTAGCCAATCTATCCATTTGCTACAAAGAGAGCAAAAAGGCAAACAACAATTAACAACAAATGGATAAGGAGTAAATTATATTAGAGATAATTTTAAAAAGGCTCTAACAAAACAGCTAAAGTGCAAAGGAAATGCTGTTACTGCCATTGTTCATTGTATAGGGTAAGAAAAAAAATAACAAAAATAGACAAGTTAACTTTTTGTTCAATAGTTTCATCCTACTTTATAATGAAAGATTTTCTTCCTCTCTTGGCTCATTTGTCTCTCTGAATTGTAACTTTTCAGGTTATCTTTTTGGAACATCTTGATCTTTCAGTATCCAAAACAAAATGTTCTTATGAAAAGCTGAGTGAAAGTAGAGGACAACAGATGTTACAGACTATCCTTGCAGAGTCCCATTTCTGTGAGGCTTAAAGACAACTTGAATGAGAAGTCAAAGTCAAGTTCCAAAGCTGAATCATTCTATGAGCCAAGTCCAGGAAATCTGCTGGTTAAGGGATGTTGAATAGAACAAGGGCGAGTCCAAGATGCCATAGAACAAGGGATTTGTTCCCCCCCTTTTTCCTCCTCCTCCTATGTATGTGACTGAGCCGCCTGTTCTCCCACAACAGCTGCCAAAATACAGGAAGACAGGGTATAATTACACACACTTACTGTGGCCATTACACCACCGGCATGGGCTGCGCAAAGTGACACACGACCCGTCAACTCCTTATTCACGCCATTAAGGAGACTCATTAGCATCTTCACTCAGAAGCAAAATTACCCTCACTGCTCATTTCAAGATGTCATAAATTTTAATTTAGGACCCAAAGATAGCACAATGGGAACAAGCAAGCTCTCTCTCTCTCACAGCCATGTAGGCAGAAGGAGGGAGAGGCTAGGGGATGGGAAGGAAGAACAGAATTGTGTGCAAAAAGATGGTGGCTTTGTCTTGAGAAGATGAAATGAAGGAAGAATAGTTTAAAGTGAGTTCGGTGGAAGTGCTGTTTCTACCCTAACACAGATAAAAACTCATTAGGTTGTGCTTACTAAGGACTTATACCTCATATTTTGCATAAAACTTTGCAGATGAAGATCAGGGAATCAAGGTTGCCCTTAAATCTCAGATGATTGACACAAGCAATCTCTAAGAGGCTAGAGACTATAATAATTTGTGCCTGAATCTTTCACTACATGAAGCATACTGTATGTACCCAAGATTCCTCATCATATGAAATTTTCATTTAATAATTTCCAATGAAAAAATATTTTTCCTCACCATACATTTTAAGAGAAATACTGTAAAAATACAACCTGGTTCTGTGACCAATTCTTCTTGATATGTACCCATCATGTTTAATCAATATCTAGATTTGGCTAGACTACAAACATTATTTCTTCATCATCAGAAATTTTTCCACCAGGTTTCTTATATTCTCTCTCTCTCTCTGGTCCAGTTAGCAAAAGATATCTCCTTGTCATTTTGGATTCCAATCTTATGCACTTGAATGAATGTGGGAGCTACTAGAGCAGCCCATTGGATTTTGTTATTAATTTCACCCAGAAGACTAAAAAGGTATTTACTATATTATAGAACATAGAAGTCAAAACCAGTGCTGAAAGAGCACTTTATAGAGAGCTCTTCAAGATTAATCATCCTATAACCTAGTATCCCTCTAATGTGTTGAGGGTATAGCTTCCAGAAATATGGAGAGCATCTTGTTTCAGAAGACAGCTCAATATCATTCACATTAATACCATAATGATCTTTCAGTATTTCTTTTCACTTCCCCCATTGAACTAGGTTTAAAGTGAAAAGTGTAGTTAAGGAATTAATCTTTCCTATTAATATAGTGCATATTTAAGAATCAAATCTCATTAAGTCATTAAAGCAAAACTTTAAAGTTGAAGCCCATTGAGTGTGAGTGTAGAATCAAGAACCATTTATGTGATTTCCATCTATATAGCCTGTCACTTGAAATCCAGTTATATAAATATCCAAAATAAGCTTCCAGCTACATTGTATTTGCTTATAGGATTTATTTAAGACATTAACTCAATTTCTAATTATGATCAACTTTGAAACTAATTAATTAAGTCATATTGAATTCAATAGGATATATTTCTAAGTAGCAATGCAGAAGAGTTATATCCACAAAATAATTTTGCAATTCAGCTTCTATCCCATGAAAGATGAAGGAATGTTGCTGTTATAAACAACTAATTACCTTTATGTGTATCTTATAAAAAGGGAAAAAACTGCACACTATAAAAGAAAACATTGAAAGATGGAATAAAAGAAAAAAAGTACAGTGTAGGAAATATTGCTCGACAGAATACAGAAAAAGTGTGCGTAGAAAGTGAGTGTGTGTAAAAAGTATTACAAATGGAAAGGGAGATTTTATTTATTCTTATGATGGTACTGTTGAAATCTTCAGAAATATTTTACATAGCAGTCTTCACAACTTTAAAGGTCTCCAATCAGCAATCATTTTTGCTATAAGTCATGAAACAATTCTTGTTAATTTGTGCCTATTGTGCATTTAAAAATGGCTAAGCATTGTATCTATTTTCCATTTTCCTCTTGTAAAACTATGGCTTTTTCCTTGTTAATAAAGAAGAACACCAGTAAATAATTCAAAGAAAGACAAGTTGCATTGTATATGTCTATAACCAGTCTTCTCATCCATCAATTGGTGGATTCTTGGGAGAGCAATATCACTTGATAGACATTTCTTTGCTTTTCAAACATCTGTTTGAATATTTATATTGAAGTGTTGCCAGAAAACATTAAAATATTAACACCTGACTGCCGTTGGCGGCTCTTAAAAATGTAGGGACAGATCTAGTAAGGTCAGATCCTCTCAGTACCTGGATGGAAAACTTCCAAGAAATCCCAAGGCTAAAGGCTAAACTCAGCAGTTGATAAACATCCCAGGGACAAAGCAGTGATAAGCCACTTTAGTTCCGCTAGCCAAGTATGTGTCCATTGAGTCATTAAAAGATAATCTCATCTTGAAGGAGAATTTACTATACTAACTACCCTGTGTGAAGAAATTATTTGATGGTTTAGTGCATAGAATGCTCTATATATTGCTAGGATGGTGAGCTAGTAGGTTAGGAAAGTTCCTCCTAAGGCTTGAATGACAAACCATTTGTGAAGAAGAAGCAATCATTTGACAACTAACTAGGCCATCATGAGCATTCCTGTTTGCCTGTTGAATGTGATGCAACTAGATAGTTGATAAGTGCTTCACTGAAGTGTGTGAAATTTTGTGTTTTAATCAGCCATATTGTATTGTGTACGATTATATAGTATTGTGTCACCTATATAAAGCTTCTATTTGATAGGTGGGTTGTCTAATGAGGCAATCAATTAGAACTCCTAACACCCCCCTTCAATGACTATTCATGAGTTATAAGACACACCTCTATTTTATCCCCATAAACAGCACAAGGACAGAGTACAATTACAAGCTCTTAAACTCTTATCAACTTCCATGGATTTGTAAATAATGAGTTCAAATATCAAAATCTTTCTTTCTTTTTCTTTCTTTCTTGAGAAAGCCTTAGGAAAAACTCCAGTTTCAGTAGCTAAGAGATTTCCAGCATGCTCTTCTGCTTAGAAGTATCTCTCTAAAAAGATTATGTTAAGTTTTAGTATACAAAGTTATAATTAATTTCACTGGCTTTGTGGATTAACTGAGCCTATAAATTTCAGTCTGGCTTGGGCAAACACAAATTAATGCCAGGAAACACTGTGATACAAGCTATTTTGGTTTTAAGCATTTTCCTAGGCTTGTATAGTGATTTAGAGTTGCATCCTAGAGATAACAACATCATAATTGATGTTGAATGTACTAACTGCATGTATGATATCCTTCTTAAAATATTTTGCCTCTCCCTTTTAAAGAGAAGACTATGTAACTCCCTTTCCATTAATAAATAAATAACTCCCTTTCCAAAGGATTTCCCATCAAAGTTCAATCCCAGCAGCCATGGTCACAGAGCAATTGAGGGTGATACAGCAATTACAGTAAAATTTTGTTGAAGAAAGATAAGCATCATTGCATTGTGGTCCCAGGGTATAAACTGCTGAAATGTGACTGCAATAGACAACCCCATGCTGCCAGTCTTATTGACCTTGATGACCATACTATTTTGCTTTGAGTCAGCTGAAGATGCTGGATTGAAAGAGCAACAACCTGAAATAGGTACTTTGCTTAAGTCACTCCATCCCCAATGAGATCAAATCACTCTGGATTCAGTTCTGAAACCATTCATTTCAAGGCAGTCCTGCATTCTTCTAGGATCCACCTTAATAGTCCCAGAAGCATTAAGCTTCATGTATAAATTAACAAGTTGCAAAGTCTGATTTCTCTTGAAACTTTACAATTTTTTTAAAGAGGATGCTAGCAATGAGAAAGAATTGGATCTGGAAGACTCTCAGCCTGGTCATGAGAGGTTAAGGTGAGATCAAGCAGAGCATATGGAGATATATAAATCATCATAAATATGAAGAGAAGACATTAATAGGATTAATATTAGAAAAACAGAATTGGACTGCAAAGTTTACAATCAAAATGCAATCAAATATGTTTTCTAGGAAGTCAGCTCCAATTTATAAATATTCCTTACTAAAGTGCACCTTAATTAGTTAAGTTGTTGGATTTTTATCAATTACACACATCTTAGCATTTTTACAGCTTTGAAATCCATGCTTTGTAGGCTATGTAGATGTAAGGATTGCAACTTTAGTTAATAATCAGAGAAAGCAAATGTTAATATGTAGGTCTAAGAATTAAATATATAATTGTCTGTTGAAGCTAATAAATGGAGGCAGTCTCAAAATATTTAATTCTAATAGTGATTATGGCTTTGGTTTTTTATAAGTTGCTGCTTTCTACAGCTCAAAAAATGCTTATATTGGGATTCTATGCAAATTATTCCAATATAATTAATTAAAAGGGAGAGGTTTAATAAACCAAAACTTTAGTAAAAGTTTGAGTCCTGGGCTGGTCAGGAAGCTTAAAGGATTGGTCTAAGTAGACTCTTCCTTTCTTGGACATTATCTGGCACATGTGTATGAACTTACATACAAACGTGTGTATTGTAATATCTATATATAGTATCCATTTCTGATTAAAGCATTAACATGCACACAGCATACTTCAAAATGAGTTTTTGACCCTCATAGTGATGGAAACAATGGACTTTGGTGCAATAATCATAAGACTTTGCCAAAGCGCAGAAAGAAATAGATCCAGGAAAGCAGGGAGTGCATGGCCTTGAAATACAGTAAGTTTTTAAAGGAAAGAAAAGGCTCCATTATTCTTGCATTAAAGTGCCTCTCTCCCCCTTCCTCCTTCTCTCTGTCAGTCTCTCGCTCACTTGCTGATTCTCCCAGCCTCTCCAAAGACAGATCGCTCCCTTAATCACTCTGGAAAAGAACCCCAAGCCGATATAATATTATAATTAATTAATTCACTAAAAAGGTATTAAATTTCTTTTCCCCCCTGGATATTATCTGAATTCATTGACCTTTAGAAAAATCACCCTCTAATTGTAACCAGGTTCAAGTGCATTTCCAGCCTGTCCCTTTTACATTAATAATATCTTCCAGGAATCCGCTATGCTACTTAAATATTGTATAAATTTCAGTGCCCCCTTAAAAAGGGGAGAGAGAGAGAGAGAGAAAGGCATGAAATGAAAACTCTGAGAGGTCTAAAATGGCTCTTGAATAGGGGACGATTTGAGTTCAAACTGAGATTATATATATAAGGATAGAAATATGAACTGTGAACCTCAACATATATATCAAGGATAAAACGACAGAGAAAGCATCCCCAGAAAATTAAAACCCAAATTACCTAAAGCTAAACTGAATTTTCTAGGCCCAGTTTCCAAGTTTTTGAAAACATGATGGATCAAAAGAGAAACACCTTCACAGGTCTTATATGGCAAAACTAGATAGGCAACCTGAACCTTTTTCTTTACTTCCTCCCCCACCCCCTGATATATTGTTGTTATTGTTGTTGTTCAAGATAAATACTCCAGGTTTTTACATTTCTCATTGCTCTAAAATTGAAAGCCCATTCTAGAATCATACAAGAGAAGATTTCTCTTTGAAAAACAAAGGCAACCTGAAAGCAGTATTACTTCATGTACCTGAAGTCATACATGTCTTAAAGAGAAATGGAAGAACTACAGATTTCTAGGAGATACAAGCTGCTTTTTGGTGAGTATGGTGATAGGATAGAAGGGAAACCAGGCACCCTGATATGAGAAAACATGGTTCTTCAGATAATTTAAGTCCAAGCTATGTAGCATGTTACAGATAAAACTAGCATGGTAATAACTCTAGCCAAATAATGTATTGTAAAAATGGTGGGATAATAGCATGTTATACTAGTTTTACAAAAACAAAAATCCTTTTTTAAAATCTCTAGAAAACACTGCTGCAAACTCTCCCACCCAAATATTGCTGTTATGGCTATCTTGTAACTTAGTAATTCCATAAGTAGTTGACTACTAAATCCATCCAGCAATCAAGAAAGCCAAACAAGGGACTTACTGGGAGATCTGAGTCCAATATGTCTAGAGGTAGGTTTTCACTTTATAAACATATTCATGAAGTCAAAGTTTGATTTCCTTTTTAAATTTAAGACATTGATTTCATTTTAAAAATTCTAAATTTTAATTTATAATGTATTTAGTAATATGCATTTATTGCCTGCATGCTATGAGATAGGACAACTAATGTTTATGTTATGGTATGTGTGGTATATGGTATGGAGAATGTTATGGTATGTGTGACATTGTATTGTTGGCAGGATCTTCACTGAGATAAAAATATGACAATTCCATGTTCCAGATGAACAGCCATCTTCCTCTCCCCCATTTTGAGAACTATTTAATGCAACCTATTCTTCTCAGATTTCTTACCTTCAAAAATGTCCACCCCACTCCTGAAAATATTGTTGTTTGATGTTGATATTTGAACTCATTTAGAGTATTCTTTCTCTAGGGTATATGTGATATGATCTGAACCACTCAAAGTTTTATCCAGTCTCTCTTGATCATTCTGATTTTCAATGAAATATCTATGAGCTCTATTGAAAATGTTTTTAAATACCAAAGATGAAAAATCAATATGGTAAATTTTTGGCATACCTTTTTTGGTGTAACTTTTGCAAAAGTGAAAAAAATGTCACAAAAGAATTCTGTCAATTAAATTTACATGAAAATATATTTTTCATCTTTTAAATTTTGAAATGGCCTCTTTCTATCTTCCATACAGCAGGGTTGTCAAACCCGATTTCACTGAGGGTCGCATCAGGGTTGTGTTTGACCTTGAGGTCGGGGGGGCATGGCTAAGGGGCATGGCCAGCTCAACATCACTCATATCAGAGGGCTTGTGGTGGCCCCTCCCCAGCTCCATTTTCACTAACAAAGGGTTGCTGGAGGCCATCGCAGCTGAAACTCATGAGGGCTGCACACAGCCTTCCCAAGCTCCATTTTTGCTGGCAGAGGCATTGTGGGCCAGTCCTTCTCTGTTTCCAGGGCAGCCCCAAGGGCTAGATCTAAACACCCCATGGGCTGGATCTAGCCCCCAGGCCTTGAGTTTGACACCACTGCCATAAAGGAATCTGTAACCTTCAATGGGTGAACTCTCTGCTGTTTCCACAACAGTTTTAGAACTAATAAGTGATTATATGTTTCTTAAGTTAACCAACATATAATATTGAGAACACTTATCTATCAGGACAAAAGAAGCTATGAAGTAGAAACAACAGTTTGCTGCTTTAGCACTTATGGAGCAGATACTGATCCAAAGATTAGTAGATAAATGTTGGAGGATGCAGAGTTATGGGAATCATACAGCTTATCCTATACCCTCAAAAGTAATGTACCCCTTGGCTGTAGTAAAGGATGCTCTACCAGGTCAATAATAAAGTAAACTGTATGTTGGGCTGAATCTATTTTTTGTTACACATCCAAGCTTTCATGTCAGTAAATCTGTCTCAATTCATTAAGTAAGCAAGTGCAAAATTCTGGGTGTTTTTTCCTGACCTACTTTTTAAAATTATTAATCATTCACATTTTGTAATTGAAATTCATATAATTAAGAACCATGTCCAGATTGCCACTAATGCAAATCCACTAAATCTGTCAGATACAAATGTCTCTGCAACCATTCAGTTCAGCTGTGATAGCAGTTACTTAGTCAAGAATCAATCAAGACACTGTTTCTCCTCACTTTATTTTTCTAGTAACTATCTGGCTCTCTCTTGTGGCCATGGAAGTTCCATACAAGCTTCTACTTCAACATCAAGTTTCATTGGGAGTCAGGGGTAGGATGAGTAGAATGAGAAAAAAAAAGTACAATCTATTTTTTTATCAATTCATTATTAAGTTCCTATGTGGAACTGGGAGCTGATCCTCCCAGAAAAGAAGCAATCCTATTTAGGACTATAAAATTATTAAGTTAATCACTTTTCACAAGTTTTGCTTGAATCACAGCTGGCTGATATGGTCATCTCCCCTGTTAACTTCTTCTAGTCATGATAATTGAACTTATCTCAATGACTATTAAGCTATTAAAGCAAAACTACTTGCTACATACAAAACATGAATAAGTAACCTACAGAACTTTTTAGAACTGAAAAATCTAGTTTAGAATGGGGACAGTTGAAAGTAGAAAACTCACATAGAAAAATAATATTATTTTTTTCCATTTGTTAATTACATTAATTTTTTCTCTTCTTTGTGTGCAGCCATTTTAAATAATGGATTTTTAATTTGTAATTGATAACATCATGCAGCTGACAAGGCATTTAAATTTATATTGTGTGATGTCATTAGTGCTATTGTAAATCATTTACTTAATGATGTAATTACATCAATGATGTGATGCAAATGACATAATTTGCATCATTTGTATAACATTGCACAAATATCATCAATCGCCACAAATGATACATTTTTAGATTTAATGGAGATTAAGAAGTAACAAATCCAATCCCCCTAGTTAATCTATTAAATAGTTTACAGTAAATCATTATAAGGGCAACATTTAGGAACAAATCATTTTAAGATTTGTAATCAGAAGGGCAACCTTCAAAAAAATTATGTATAACTACATTTTTAAAAAAATAATTACAACTCACATATATTTAATATGAAAATTCTACAGCATGTACCCAGAGGTGGTATTCAGCAGGTTCTGACCAGTTCTGGAGAACCAGTAGCAGAAATGTTGTTTTTTTAAAATTTTTATTGATTTTAAGACAAACATAAACAAACATAACATAAAAACATAAACCAACTTCCATATATATATACATACAGTGTGTCGGTTGATTTACATATTATTTTGTGCAACCTTTTCATAGTCTTCAATTACAATTACTTTATATATCCTCTCATACTTTCAATCAAATATCAAATACATTAATATCTTTATTAATCAATCGGTGACGATACTTTTATTCATTAATGTTTTATAAAATAATCATATTTTACTTAGTTTATTTTATAACAGTTCATATTATCCTCCCAGATCTATCCTAGCATCTTTTTGTAAATATAATTAAAAAAAGAAAAGAATACATCTTTATATGTGTTCTGTATGCAAATAACTGGTTTCAAATAATACATTCTGATTGAGTAC
>BHFT01081782.1:0-11732 GCA_004320025.1 Laticauda laticaudata | reverse complement strand
AAGAGAGGAGATCAGCTGAAAACAATTTTCTCTGTAGGACATGTTGGAAGATTTTTTTTTAATTAATAAGTCAAAAAAGGGAGTGACAAGGGAATGGGGGGCTTATTTTTTTAATTTTTTAAATAAATTTGGTTCCCTGGCTTTCCTTTGAAATCAAATTGTTCAAAACTTTATAAGAAAGAAATACTATGCTTATTCATGTCAAAAGCATTTGCAACTTTTTTAACATTTACTTTTTAACATGCACAATTAGTGGATGTAATCATTGCCAGTTTATTTCAATTTTGTAAAGTGCAGTCATTAAGCCCATGTCACCACTGGGAACCAACGTGCAAGAAGGATGTAAAATGGACAAAAAAGCTTGCCATCCGTTCAAAAACGCGATGTACTCACTGCCCCTCCGTTTGGCTTCCTTTCTAATCCAGTCCAGCATCCGTTTAATTGACGTTTCATCCGCTTCCAAAAGTTTTCGGCTGCCCAAAACTTTTGCACGGAAAAATTGTATCAGTTGCATTCTGCATCGCTACGCATCCGTTACACATCCGCTATATCCGCTAGGCAGCGCTGTGATCCGCGCAACTTGCATCCACTCGACGCAGGGAGGAAAGCGAAACAGAAACGTGGAACGGATGCAGAAACGGATGCAAGAATGGATGCACATCACAGAAACAAAAGCGTTTAAAACGGAAAAAACGTTCGCCAGAGGGGAACCTATGCTTGGATTTTATTAAGGATGTCTTTAGAGATGACTAGAGGAAATGCCTAAGAGGATGCAAAGGGAACACCTATACTGCCTATAAAAAGGGGGAGCAATTTTGGCCTGAATCTCACTTCTAGAACAGCAGCCTAGCTGTGGCAGCACCTCTGGCAGCCTTCATCTGACTGCTTTGCCTCTTCCAAGCATCCAGTCATGTCCACCGTGGATTGTGAACAAAGTCCTTTCGGCAGCCACCATCCTTCGCAACAGTACGAAAGCCATTAACAGGCTCTGTGAACTCTACTTACGGAAGAAGGAGCCCCAAAAAAATCTCGGGTTTCCAAAGATGGTTTCACCAGAAGGAGCAGTAGGGACGACTGTACAACAACTGATGGTGGAGCTCAGGAGTGAAAGACACTCGGCGTTCCAAGAACTTCATTTTTGAGGATGCCTCCAAGCCATTGTTTGACGAACTTGTGCACGGCTGACACCCCAGGTTGACCAAGGCACACACCCAACTTCGCCCAGCCTGGAACCCTGGTGCTCAAGGTGACACTGACTCTGCGCCACCTGGCCTAGGGACACGTACAGGAGCATGCAGTACGGCTGGAGGGTGCCACCAAACACCATCAGCTTTTGTGGTCAGAGAAGTGGTGCAGGCCATCAATCGAAGAATACAAGGAGGTGCTTCCTCAGTGCCCCTCCACTGAAGAAGGATGGGAAGAAAAGTTTGCAGAAGCAGTGGTATCAGTACGTGGAACTTCCCCCACATCCGTTGGAGCATCAATGACAAGCACGTGGCCTGCAAAGCGCCAGCCAACCTCGGGTTCACTTTCTCACAACTACAAGGCTTCTTCAGCATCATCCTCTTCGCCCATGGTCGATCGTCTGAACTACAAGTTCTGTCATCGATGCTTCAGGAATGGGTCAGCTCTCAGCATCAGCCAGGTATACAACGCCAGTCCACCCTCAAGGAGGGGTGGGAAAGCAACCTCAATGGTGGGCTTCCCCAGATCCAGACCCGCTGCCCCAAACAAGCAAGATGTGCCCTACTTCATCGTGCGGGGATGACACCGTTCTCCTTTCACAACATACCTCATGAAGCCTACAACTCCAAATACTCTATGTGGAAGAAGAGGATCTTCAACTACAGGCTGTTCAAGGGCAAGATGGGGTGGTGGAGAATGCCTTTGGAATCCTGGCCAACAGGTTCCAGGTACTTTCTCACCAACATGCAGGATAGCCAGAGACCGGTGAGGAGGATCGGGGGTGGGGGAAAAAAGGGCCTTGCTGCATCCTGCACAATCTCATGCGCACCGCTACCCAGTCCTTGCAGAACAGGGCTTGTGGACCATCAACCAAGGCAAGTGGGGATCATGCGAGCCTGGGGAATGGAGCGCAGGGCAAAACCTTTGAATAGACTCTGTTGGATGTGGCAAGGCCCCAACCAGAGCCTCACCATGAGGCAAGAAGCAGCGCAATCCTTCCTGAAACACTGGTGCAACACTCCAGCTGGAGCGGTGGGAGTGGCCAACCAGACAGGTTAATGGTAAATGCTTAATGGATGCTTCTTCAGCCTGTCTCATCACACGGATGAGATTGGACGCATGTTATGGTTGGTTGGCCTACAATGAACAGGGCGTTAATAAAGAGTTGTGTTTATGTTGAATGTGTGGATAATTATTACATTATTATTGATAATGAAGGCCATAGGTGTGGCACGCTGGGAGGGTGGGACACATACAGTCCCACTGATGCTTGGCACTGGAGGTTTATCTTTATCGCCACTGCTATCCTAACCCATCCACAGCTATTATCCATATCCCACAGGTATCTAAACCCATCCCATAAGCTTCCTTACCCATCCACTAAGCATGCAAAGGCTTAAACCATTTCTAAAAAGTTCCCCAAAACCAAAGACTTTATTTAAAAAAAAAAAAAGAAGCAAGTGTGGGTGAATCATAATAGATTTTATTAACAAGAAGCTATAAATTCAAAAAATGAGTCCCTCTGGCACTGCTCTTGGTCGCTCGTCTACAGGGGTGAAGGGTCCCCAGGATGCTTCGTGGAGGTGGCCTTGCGTGGCTGGAGTGGCATTGTATCAAGCTCCTCCAGAAGCTGGAAGCAAGCAGAAGCCACCCAGCCCCAGTAAGAGTGAGCCCGTGCTGCAGAAGCCCCAGCAGAACGCAGAGTGAGGGCCAGGGGGTGGGATGGTAGCCTGTCCCCTTGCCAGGGCCTGGCAGCAGATGGCTGAGGCTTGCTGTGCTTCTGCATGGTTGTTGGGGTTGCTGTGGCCAGGGATTTTCTGTGCAGGCACCAAGGCTGGCAGCAAGGCTGGCAGGCGAAGGCAGGCAGGAACCAAGGCTGCGCAAGCAAGGCTGGCAGGAGGCATGCACTCAAGGCTGGCAGGGAAGGCTGGCAGCAAGGCTTGCCAGGCAGACATGCAGGCAGGGCAGGCAAAGGCAGCAATCGTCCGGCAGCAGGTCTTTCCTCTGAATGGCGACTGCTTCCGAGCTGCTTCCGTTATATCCACGGGTGACGGCAAATGGCATCTCTCCCGCATGCATCAATTAACCCGAGGCCATCCCATTGGCTTCCGCTATGCATCCACTGTGCATCTGCTGTGATCCGTTCATCGCTCAGCATCCGCTCTGCATCCGTTTCATTCCGTTTCCGCATACGCTTTGCTGAGGGTCCCCAGAAGCTAGCGGATGCGCCATCTGCTCCCATCCGCTGGCTTTCCGTTCCACAATCTGCTTTTGCATCCACCCTGCGTCTCCCCGCGTCCGTTGTTATCTGCTCCGGTTATGCCAAATTTTTGCCACCTTTTGAGAGAGGATACAACGGATGGGAAACATTTTTCCTTCACGGCCGTTGGGCAGTGTGATAATGGGCTTTAGTATGAAATATGTTGCCTCACCAACTTCTTTTCTGGTGCTTCCTAGAATGAACTTCCAAAAAAATTGGAAGTCACCTCTCAATTGCTCCTAACATTTTGTAAAAATCGGCAAAAAGCACTTAGATTTTATGCCGCTTCACCGTGCTTTTAAAACACCTCCTCTAAGTGATATACAGTGTCAGCATATTGCCTCTATAATCTGGTCCTCATTTTAACTAACACTTGGAAAGATGGCAAGGATGAGTCAACTTTGGGTCATTGAGACCTCAAATGCCTGGAGCCAGCAGTCAATAGAAGTAAGTTTGCAGTACCGCATTCTAATCACTGCACCAGCCAGTTTAACTCTTTGTACAGTATTGTGTCCAATCTGATTCTTCAACCCATAAGAGTTATACTGATTGGGTTTTTGACAATCCACATGACACCATGGGGGATGGGCTTTTTTTTTCTAATAAACTTCATAAGCAGTTGTCAAATAAGTAACTCAAATAGAAATCCATACCAACTACATAGGAATTTACAGGTGATAACCAGTGCTCTGGTTTCACCGCAGCAACCAATAGCCATATTGGTCTCACAGCAGTAGGTCTTACCAGTCTGATAAGAATTTCTCATTTTGGATGGACAAGCTGCATTTTCTACGTGTTATAGCTTTTCAATGGGCTTTCAAGTGAAATGCTCTTAAGGGCTCGCTCTGTCAGGATCAAACATGCTGCTGCAGCAGAAGCCTGTAATCCAGGAAATCTTTCAGACAATTAAGCTGTATTTCACAGGTAGTTCAACCCCCATTTAGGGAAGAAGTGAGATTTTTTTCATACAAGACCTTAAATTTCATTTAGTCGCCCAACGTGGGGCCACGAGAAATGTTGGTAGGCCGCAGAGAAATCTCACCAGCCAAGAGCAACCCCCTGCCAAAGCAATTAATCCAGGCCTGCACAGAAACACAAAGCTACAACCGCCCACATGGCCCACAAGGAACCCTCGCCGCCCCACTCACTCTTGCCCAGCAACCATGCTTTGCTAAAATTGCTATTTTTCCTTTTCCAACATCACAGCTGTTCTGCTGTGCCAGGAGATTTAGATTTAAGCTAGGAAGCTGCTTTTTAAGCACAGCCAAAATCTCCCTTAGAACTGAAGGTTCTATTAATTTCAGTGGCAGACTTCACGGCAAGCAAATTTATGTGAAAGACTGAGCTTATGCTGATGCAGATAGAATCAGTGTTCCCATCCGGAAAAGAAGCACGTGAGACCGGGTTCCAAAAGCAACTATTTTATTTAAACTCACAAGGAAAAAGATACGGAACATAGCCCAAGCCGTGGGCAGCCCTTTGATAGCCGGCTTTGCCCTGCAGCTTTTGTGGCCAATGACACTCCATTTAACTATTCCGCGCTGTTTTGGCGGCTTCCTGGAATTGGTTTTAAATCAACCAATCCATAAGTGGCCTTTTCAGCCAAATCAGAACGAGGGACTTAGAACCTATCAAGTTCCATACAGAAACACCACCTCTCACCTTTAGTTTTAGTCCAACGTGTGTGACATAGGTCACCCCAGGTAGGCGGGCCCTTTTTCTAGTCCTAGTTGAACCTTGGTGGGGGGCCCAAAACCCTCAGTCATCAGGCAATGTTTTTTTTCTAAATTGGTTCGGAAGGGATCGCTGCCTTCTTTTCCCCATCCTTCTCAATGGAACCTCCTGGAAGGGTGAGTCAGCCATGCTGCTCCTGCCGTAGTCTCTCAGGCTGGTTGAGATGCGCTCCACCGCTCCCTCGCTGAATTTGGACCGGGTTGGTTAGAAGGCTGTTGGCCTGGCTTGCCTTCTTCCAGGAAGGCCTCGCTTCAACTCTTCACTCTTCGCTCCCGGCACCTTCTCAATTTGGGGTTCATCTTAACCCGTGAGTGCGCTTTTTGTTTGGTTAGAATGTCCTTTTTGGGCAAAGTTTGTTTGTCTTGTTATGCGGAGGTGTCATCTCTCCCTTTTTTATTTTATTTGTACTCCCCCCCCCTCGATTGTTTTATAGTCGGTATTATTTTTGATTCTGTGGTGGTTTTTTCGTTCGAGGTTGCAGGAGAAACTGTTTCTATGTGCCATTACCATTCCCTACATCGTCTAAAAGTTAGTCCGGTAGGACCAGAGGCCTGTGATTTGTGTGATGGTGGCTTGAAACGCCAACAATGGGTCCCTGTGAGGATTTTGGCATAGACTAGGTACCAATTTCAAAACGTAACGGTAATTTGGCTGGAGGAGTCCGGGGTTTTGTCCCAGGATATAAAATGGAGTACAATCTGTCCTTGGTAGGAGTTTGTTAGTTTCCTACCCATTAGAAGTTCTGCTGGGCTTTTATTGGTTGTACTGCCAGGGGTAATATGCTGCAAGGTTAGTAGCCAGCTTAGTTTTGTCCTGCAGTCCCCCTTGTCCATTCTGATCTAGGCAACACCTCTTTAGTGGTAACCGAACCATGGCATTTCATCCCTGCCATTTGCAACCAGAATGGGCCGGCGCAGTTAATGGCATGTTCGGATGACCCTGGCAGCCAGATATTGTTCGTTAATTGCAGGCTGTAAATTGGGCCATTATCTGAAACCAGTACATCGGGTACTCATGTGTTCACAATTATTTGTCTAGCTGTTTCTGAAGCTTTGGTGGTTGTGGACAGCCATGAGGATGACTTCCAACCAGTTTGGAGTATGCATCACACATCAAAAAAGTGTTTCCCTTCGTTTGGCGCAGCGAATTAATATGGTACCTCTGGACCATGGACCCGGGGAGTTTTCCCCCAGTCCCTTATTGGTGCCCTGTTTGGGGGGGTAGGGCCTTTGATTTTTGACAGTCCAATGCATGTTTTGCCAAACCCGCAATTCAATGTCTTTGTCCAGCCCTGACCACAGATGTAACTCCTGGCCAGGTCTTTCATTTTGACTATGCCCGGGTGGTCCCTCCTTGCAACATGCCCAGAACATCTTCCTGGAGACTGTTAGGAATTACCATCCTGTCACCCCATAAATGCACCCTTTTCAATAGACATTTCGGCTCTGTCCTGGTAACGGAATGGTTTAAAAGTCTCAAGTTGTGATTCTCCGGGCCAGTCTTTTAACCTACCCAAGTTCAGTAATGTGGCGTTGTCAAAGGGTCTTTGGCTGTGGCTCTTGTGACGTCAGTGCAGTCAACGGTAGCTCGTGAGGCAGGTCTTAAGCTGACAAATGTGGAGGTGGTTGGAGAGGGTCATCTTCCTGGTGATGACAGTGGGGAATGGCTTAGGCGTCGGGTGTGTGATGGCTTTGCCGGGTTTCGGTGCAATAGCGTGTAGGAGTAGGCAGCGAGGAATTTCAGATCACCTCGTCATTCAGAATCGTTTGGCGGTTGGGCTTGTTGCCTGCTAGGATTTCCAAGAACAGAAGGGCTTTGTGACCGGTTAGATAGAAAAAGTTCTCACCGTAAAGGTTACTCATGGAATCGTTTGACTCTGGCAATGATTGTGAGGCGCTTTCGCGATCAGTTGGCTGTAATTGGCGTTCCGCCTTGGAGAGTGTCTTGGAGTAAAAGGGCAACCTGGTTCCTCTCTGCCGTCTGGGAGTTGGTGACTCGGTTGGCCGCTGACCCCAAAAGGCGAGGCATCCATCAGGGTGACCGTCAGAGCGGGTGGTTGCTGGAAACTGGATGAGAACGGTGTCTGACGTTAATAGGGTCCTTGATACCATTGGAAACTTTCCTTTGTTCCTGGTGGCCCCATGTCCAAAGGCGGTTTTCTTTTATCTAGCAGACATATGTAGGGGTTCTGCGCTAATTGTTGCCCTATGGGGACAGGAACGAGTTTGTAAAAATTTTATGAGGCCTAGGACGCCTGGAGATCGGTTTTGGTTTTTGGATCTAAGGAGCGTCTTTGATCACCTTCACTTTTTTTTCAGTGGGGGGGTGAATGCCTTGTTCATCGCATTAAATTTTAGCCCAAAATTTCACCCAGTTAGTTGGCCAGTTCACATTTTTTCCTCTTCACTTTGCAGCCTGACTTCACCTAAATCTTTGTTAAGACTTCCTCTTTACAGTCTCTAGCTGGTTGGCATTTTTTGCTGAGACCAGTACATGTCAAAGTATGGGAAGCAACACCTTTGATTCTGTTTAGCAGGCGTTCAGTGAGGCTTTGGGACAGCCTGGGGCAAACGCTAATACACTGAATTGGAGGTGGTTAACACTTGAATGCCCCTCTATGTGTTACGATAAGTCCCTGTGCCTCTGCTGTAATGGGATCAACGGGTAGTTGTTGATAGGCCTGAGCCAAGGTCGAGCTTTGCAACAAAAATTTGCAGTAAAAGTGCAGTAAATGTTTGCATCTACCGCACTGGGTATCCGCTTTGTTGGAGCTGATGGTTCAGGGTTGCTTCATAATCTCTGCAGAATTGCGCACTGACCCATCTGGCTTTCACTGGTGTGATGATAGGGGTTTCCCACCTGGGCATGGTGTTGGCTTGAAAAACCCCTTGAGCTATTAATTTATTCAGTCTGTTTTCGTCAATTTTGAGTTTTAACACCGAATGGTGACGCATTGGGCTTTAAACGGATGGGGGCTCATTTTCAGTTTCTAGGCTGAAGAAACTGGGGTCCGCCTTGTACATGCCTAGAAGTCCCGTCAAAAACATTTGGAATTCTTGGGAGGCAAGATGCTCCTCCTCCGCAGTTGGTGTGTAAGCGATGCGGTTGATCCGCGGTCATCCTGATTTCCAGGGGCGTGAACCATTCGATCCCTAATAGGGCTAGGGCGGTCGCAGTCGACAATGGTCATGAGGCAAAGAATTTCGGCAAATGGTTTTTTTAAATTCAGCTAAAAAATGTGCAAGGGCCTACTCTAGGGATATACGATTTCCTGAATAGTCTTTTAGACTGTCTTTGTTCTGTAGTTGGCTCTCTGTTTAATGTTCGGTCATCAGGCAACTGGAGTAGTATTTCCAGGATATCAGTGAGATATGGAAACGACCCTGAGTCGACTTCCATCTCGCGGGTCTCCCCTCAATGGCTCAACCTTCATGTTCAAACCTTCTTTTCCATTCTCGCGCCCTGTGCATTGCTGATGGTGACTGTCTGATACGTTTCTTTCCCTGTCACTGGTTCTCTTGTTACGATTCCATCTACTGCCAGCTTGTCTTTCTTCATGTAATGGGGGGGGTTGCTGCCCGTCTTTTTGGTACTGTAAGCTTTTTATGTGCGGCAGACCCTTTCATGTGCCCCCTCTTTATTAGCAAGCCCAGCATATTGGCGTCGACGCCCTGCATTCAGCTCGTGGGTGATTTCCTCTGGCAGCCCTGCACATTGCCAACTCCCGCCGATTTCTCCTCTTTTGTGCAATTTTTTTATCTGAACGAGTCTATGGACGTCTTTGTTGCGTCGCTCGGCTATCACACTCTGATTCCGATGTTTCATAGTGGGATGGTCCGCTTTTAGGCTGTTTCTTTCCTTCCTGTGCCTTCTTCTCCGCTGGTTTGGGTTGGCAGGTCTGGAATTCGCGTTCATTTTCTGCATGGTGGCTTGCTTGACTTCTTTCTGCTTTGGCGTGCGGTTGCCTCTGCAATGCGCCTCGGCATGGTTATGTTGGCCGATTCAAGGAGTTTGCTCTGAAGGGTAGTGTTCTTCAATGCCAGGACCCACGGTCCCTCATTGCCCTCGCTCCTTGTTCTGGAACTCACAGGCTCCTCTGATATGTCTCAAGCTGCTAACAAAATCTCCTATAGTTTTCATTCTCCTTCTGGTCCCTCTTATAGACATTTATGCTTTTTATCAAATTCGAGACCAACCGGTGCGTAAGTGTGCTCGAAGCACATTCGGTTCAGGTCGAACCAAGGTCAATCTGTTTGACATCTTCTGGGTTTTGGCCAGCCCCTTTCGCCATTTTAAAAAATGGCCAGTCCCACAGTGTGTAAAGGAAGACAGGGCCTCTTCCTTTGGCCTGAGATTTTTCCTTCCATTTCTTCCATTCCATTTCTAAGAACATCAGAAAGCGATCGATATAAACAATTTCCCAATCCTCCTCAATACAGGGTTTGAAAATGGGTGCGGGCGGCGCGTTGGTTACTCACGCCATCTCTCTCGCTAATTCAGATCGCCCGTGTGACTTCTGTCTCACCTTCTTACGACAATCCCACCTTGTCGCCAGTGGTTCCATCCGGAAAGGAGCGCGGAAGACCAGGTTCCAACAAAAACTAATTTATTTAAACTCGCAGGCAAAAAGATACGGAACATAGCCCAAGCTGTGCAGCCCTTTATATAGCAGCTTGCCTGAGGCTTGTGGGGCAATGACATTCAATTTAACTATTCCTGGCCATTTGGCGGCTTCCCCAGATTGGTTCTTAACCAAATTAACAATCCGTAAGTGGGCCTTTTGGCCAACAGAATGAGGGACTTGGAACCTACCAACACAGTTCCATTACAGAACAGATAGATCTCTGAATGAATCTGTGATTCTGTGAGGCAGCTAATCTGCTGCCGGCTTTGCTGATTTGGGGGTAAAAGTTGCTCTTTTTACGAAAAAATCAATATTCTTATATAAATATTTATAATATTTACATACAAGCCATGCCCAGCCAGTCACATGACCACTAAGCCACACCCACAAATTAGGCCACACCCACATAACTGGTCAGTGGTCCCTGGGATTTAAAATTATGAGTTTGGTGATCCCTGAGATCCAAAAGTTTGGCGACCCCTGTTCTAAATCAATGACCATTATTTCTTGCCAGGATGAAGCCTGAAGTTGTTCCTCAAACTCCTGGAAGATCAGGTGAATTTTTTTTCTCACTACCTCCAATAAAGTACAATCCTTTTTTAGATCTTTCCTTTACCTCAGAAACACTGCCAACTTAAGCGTCTACTGGCTTTCTCCTGAACATCAGCTCAGCATTCACCTTTTTATCATCTACATCAGGGTTGTCAAACTGGGCTGTGGGCCAGATGTGTCACTCTCAGGAAATGCCCATGCCCGGTTTAGCAAAGGTGAAAAAAGTCCCAATATGTCACATGACACTGCCATGATGACGTGAGTTTGACACCCCTGATCTACATGATCCCAAATCTTTTAGCCAGGCCCTTATGCCTTCAACTTCTCTTAAATTAAAATGTTCCATTGGAAAAAAGAAATAACAGGGTTACTCCTTTTCTCTTCCTTTGATAATCTCTGCTCTACTTCTCTGTTTTTGCTTCTGAGCCGAGATCTCCAAGATGCTACATCTCAAATTACCAGATAACTGATTTTCTTTTCTCTCATCTTCAATGCTAGGCAATTTTAATTTGCATAGATTTAAATTAATTAATTACAATTAGGAATGATGTATTCAGTTCTGGGCACCACAGTTCAAGGATCAAGAGTGAAGCTGTGAGCAAGGCTGTAGAAATTGGATAGAGGAGTATGTGTAAGAGACAGCATACACATGTCCACACGCAGAGGAAATCTCTGTGTGTGTGTGTGTTTGTTTGTGTGTTCAACAATAAGTACTATTATCAATTTCACAGCACTATTGTCTGTTAAAAATACATTATAGGAGTAACAATATCTAATGTGTTCGAAATAGATTCATGTTATCTTGACAGTTTCTATGGTAGCTCTACAAAGTGGGCCTGTAGTGTTTGTTTTGGGTTGCAAATCAGCTGACTGATTTTAGAAATCTCTTTCCCTATGATTCTAGAACCACCTCCTATACTTTTCTTATCTCCTTCAAATACCAATCCAACTTGAAGCCACTTTATCCATAAAGATTTTGACAGAGCCTGGGTTGCCACATACTGCTCTAATTTAGCCTGTAAAATGTCTGAACACAGGCAACTCAAGCAAGCATGCTGTCAGCCTTCAAGATCTTCTACTATCGCTTTGCATCTTTCGGCTGTCATAAGAAACGGGGGGAGGGGAGGTAGGAATAATCTGGGAAGTTGAGCTGGAGGTGTTACATTCATTCTGTTGTGTAAATGAAGGGGGGGAGCATAACATAGAGTTAGGTTTCCATTTCTCGCTAGCTTTCTTTTCCTGCCGCAACTGCCAACCGTTTATCAAAATTGCCAAGAGTCAATGGAACAGAGGCCTCATCATCACCTGAAGTGCCCACATGACATATTCACAACTTTTATTAGCGAAGTTTTCATCTGAACTATTTGGGGGTGGGAA
>BHFT01081776.1:0-13189 GCA_004320025.1 Laticauda laticaudata | reverse complement strand
TTTTTTGGAGGCTAAAAAATATAAGACAGGGTCTTATTTTTGGAGAAATATGATATCCTGGAATGGTGAATACTCACAGAAGCCGCATCGTGTCCCGCCTTCAAAAACAAATCCATTAGGAACGGCTCCATAGCGCCGAAGGTCCGAGAGCTTCCACTGTCCCATGATGACTGGTGGGACATCATTCACCAATACCAGGATGTCGTTGCAGAAGTGAAGAGTCGCTGGGCCACTTTCTAGTTTGGTTCCAGGTGCTACCACGACATGAAATCGATGGACTGGTGAGAGGAACAAACCCAAGGGATTCAGCTTTTCATTGAAATACCTTTACTCTACCTGCTGCCCTTCGAGTCAACCAGCATCTATGCTTCTGACAGCATCATTCTAATCTGTGGATACCTGGAGGGAGCTGTGATGGTGCAGTGGTTAGAATGCGGTATTGCAAGCTTGACTCTGGCCACAGCCAGGAGTTTGATCCAGACCGGCTCAAGGAAGTCTAAGTGCTATTGCTATCTTCCTCCTCCTCCTCCACTTTTGCCTCCTCTTAATTTTTTAAGAGCTCTGTTGGCACAGGGGTTAGAATGCAGTATTGCAGGTAAACTCTGCCCACAGCCAGGAAGTTCGATCCTGACTGGCTGAAGGTTGACTAAGCCTGCCCTCCTTCCTTCCTCCCTCCCTCCCTTCTTAGTGGCAAGAATGCAGTACTGCAGGCCAACTCTGCTGACTGCCAGCAGTTCAATCCTGACCGGCTCAAGGTTGACTCCGCCTTCCTCCCTCTCTTCCTCCCTCGTGGTTAGAATGCAGTATTGCAGGCTAACTCTGCTGACTGCCAGCAGTTCAATCCTGACCGGCTCAAGGTTGACTCCGCCTTCCTTTCTCCCTCCCTCCCAATGGTTAGAAAGCAGTGATTGCAGGCTAACTCTGCCGATTGCCAGCAGTTCGATCCTAACTGGCTCAAGGTTGAATCAAGGATTCCATCCTTCCGAGGTTGGTAAAATAGGGACCCAGATTGTTGAGGTCAAGTGGTTAAACTCTGTAAACTGCTTAGAGAAGGCTGTTAAGCGCTGTGAAGTGGTATATAAGTCTACGTGCTACTGCTATTGCCCCCTTCCTTTCTCCCTTCCTTCCTATTAACTTACTTACCTTCTCCTAAACTGTAGCGGATGTGCGCATCCCAGGTGTGCATGGTTTCCTTGCTCTCAAAGCCCAGCATCACCACCTGGGTAAGGCAGATAATGCCCAGGGTGTGGGTCAGCCCCTCGTAGCAAAGCCCAGGGTCCAAGCCACAGATGTCCTCCAAGGTCACGCTGCTCCGCTCCTTCAGCCCTCGGAGACGTTCAGCCCTTTCCTTGTACACCAGGAGGAGCAAACAGTCTGGGAGAGAGAGAGAGAGAGCGGGAGAGAGAGAGAGAGAGAGAGAGAGAGAGAGAGGGAGAGAGAGAGAGAGAACGGCTCTCAAGCCCAACTCTGGACCTCCAAGAGAAGACCCAGAACCTGCCCCTCAGCCATGCAGGTCATCTATAGACCCCAGAATTCCTGCCTGCCCTGCCACCCAAATCCATCAGAGGCTCCTACCTCTCTTGCATCTGTTCCAGGGGTCGGATTCAGCCGGTTCAGACTGGTTCAAATGAACCGGTTGTTAAATTTATATCTGGTTTGCCGAACCGGTAGTTGAACTGACTGGCTGGCCCCACCCACCCCTCCCCTCCCCTCCAGCATCTCCACACCGACCTTTTTGGATGCAGGTAAGTGCAGCATCCACACAGAGGCTGGGAGGGCGAAAAATGGGCCTTCCGGAAGTCCGGAAACAGGCCTGTTTCCAGCTTCCGGAGGGCCTCTGAGTCCCGGGTGAGGCCATTTTCACGCTCCCAAAGGCCCAAGGGAAGCCTCTGGACTGTGGGGAAGGCGAAAAGCACACACCATGGCTATGCTCACCCAGCGACCAGTTGACTGATTTTTGAATCCCATCCCTGATCTGTTCCCCTTGTCCCCCTGAATGTTATGCAAACTTTTGTGTTACAGAGACAAAAGGTGCATTTGGATATGCAATAAAATGCCTAGCCTTGTTCTTCTTTGTTAAACTTCACAGAATAACAGGAGTTGGAAGGGACCTTGGAGGTCTTCTAGTCCAACCCCCTTCTCAGGAAAATAGCTTGACTCCCTCGTCTTTGGGGCAGCCCCTCAAATATTGGAAGACTGTTGTCATGTCACCTCTAATCCTTCTTTTCATTAAATTTGTTGTTGTAGTCACGCCCGACCCATCACGACTACATGGACAACGTTCCTTCAGGCCTTCCTGTCCTCTACCATCTTCTGGAGCCCATTTAAGCTCATGCTGATTGCTTCAGTGACTCCATCCAGCCTCCCCTTTCTCTGACTCCCCTTTCTTCTATTGCCCCAATCTTTCCCTGGCTCTTCTCCAGGGAGTCCTTCCTTCCTTCTCATGAGGTGGCCAAAGTCTGAGTATCATCTTCAGGATCTGCCCTTCTCAAGGGTTTATCTCCTCCAGGACTTACCGGTTGGATGGCCTTGCAGTGCAAGGGACTCGCAGGAGTCTCCTCCTCCAGCACCCGAGTTCAAAGAAACTCCATTCTTTGGCACTCAGCCTTCCTTATGGTCCATCTTTCCCAGCCATACATTGCAACTGGGAAAACCATAACCTTGACGCTACACACTTGTGTAGGTAGGGTGATGCCTCTGCTTTTTAGTGTGCTGTCTAGATTTGCCATTGGCAGCCGGTGCAGCCGGTAGCAGAATCAGACAGTGGGAAAGAAACCAGTCAGGGAATCTGGAGAGGACTCGGACGAGGGTTCTGCATCCAATGTAGAGATGGGACTGGGACCATCTGGGAGTGGGGTGCTGCCTCTGGAGCCTCCAGAGTCTGGCAGCAGCGAGGCAGAGGAACCAGGGGAATCTGTTCCCAGTGCGTGTGTGTGCAGAGCTGCTAGAAGGCGAGAACAGCTGAGACAAAAGGGGTGACTTATGAATAAGGCTGGGAGGTGATTGCCCCTCCCATAAGGGTTAAAAGTCAGGCCAAGATGACAAAACCTTTGCAGGAAGCAAAGTAGTTCAATCAGTTCCGAGTCCTCCTTGAAGCTCTGTTTACTTCAGTTGGTTTCTTTTCTAGTTCGTTGGAAACTTCTGTTTTTAGCAGCATTCCACAGAACTGAAAGGTGGGTGCTTATCTCGGGGGACTGTTTGAGATTAATTCCGGCTGGGAATGGAAACAATTCCCAGCATTGCAATAAAATAGGTTTTGCTTTTAAAACAAGTTTGTGAATAATTACAATTGACGAAGCCTAGAAAAGTCAGTTTTCCTCCCCAGGAGCACCAACCGTTCTTTAAACAATTACAAGCATCTTTGAAATGTCACCTGGTTGTTATGGGAGACTGAGGCTTTGAGGATTCAGATTGTTATAGGACAGTAGTGGCTAACCTTTTTCAGCTCCCGTGCTGATAATTGTGCATGAGCTCGCTTGTGTGCGCTCGCGTGCCAGCACCCAGAAGGCAATGTGTGTTGGGCCCTCCACATGCACAGCGCATCTATGTAAGCGTGCATGTCTCCCGCGCACCCCCTCCACCACCTGCACATGCGCGCCAGATACCCAATAAACAACTGTTGGGCGGCAGTGCACGCACATGCACAGTGGGGCTCTTCCAGGCGACCACTCGCATGCCAGGGGAAATGGCTCCATATGCCACTTCCAGCATGGTTTGCCAACACGGTTATAGGAATTACAGAACGGCCTATAAATCAGCCCTGCGATATGCGATGAGAACAATCCAAATTAAAATAGGCACAGATAGTATCCCTTGCTTATACTACAGGCAGCCCTCGAGCTACGATGGGCCCAAGATTCAGGGTGGCTGAATGAAGCATTTTGTTAAGTGAGCTTTGCTCATTTTACAACCTTTCACGACACCGTTAAGGGAATCGTGACCGTGGTTTAAGGGAGCCGAGCTGGTTGTAAAGAGAATCGGGCTTCCCCATTGATTTTGCTGTGACTGCAGCCATTGTAGGTACGAGTCGGTTACCGAGTGCCTAAATTTTGATCACACGATCATGGGGCAGGTCGTGATGGCTGTTAAGTGTGACAAACGGCCTCCAGTCATTTTTTCCTTGCAACTATGAACAGTCGCTAAATGAAACGTTGTAAGTCGAGGAGTACCTGGATTCATTTAACCAATTCAAGTATTGTTTTTTGGGGGGACGGGGAGGTGGCAGGGCAAGTGGAAGGGCAGAATCCCACCCATTGAGCCACATCCCTGCCCAACCAGGTCAGCCAAGGAGGGGAGTCCCCATGCCCTCCCAGGGTCCCCCTCCTCCTGGCGATTCACACACCCCCCCAGGTGCAGGGACTGCATGGGTGCCCCTCCCGCCCTCCGAGCCAGACTCTTGCCCCCCTCCCACTCCCAGGCAGGCAGAAAAAAGGGGGCACCCAAAAGCTGCAGCCGCTGTCCCAGTCCTCCCAGGGGTCTCACTTCTGCAGGGGTAGCGAATGAGCGGAAGGTTATGGGGATGGGAGGCCACCAGGAAAGCCCTTCCTTCCTTCCCCTTTCTTTCTTCCTTCCTCTTTCTTTCTCCCCTCCTTCCTTCCCCTCTTTCCTCCTTCCTTCCTTCCCCTTTCTTTCTTTTTTCTTCCTTCCTTCCCCTTTCTTTCCTCTCTCCTCTTTCTTTCTTTCTTTCTTTCTTTCTCTGCTTGGAGGGGACTCACCGGCCACAGGAGACGGCTTGCGCAGGACCAGCCACCGGCTCTTCCACTGGAGTGGGGGGAACAGAGAGAGACATGGGGGGGGTTAGCAACGTCCCAGGGCGACCCCCGACCCCCCTCCCTTCCCCTCCCCCCTCCCGGGCACCTTCTTCCCCTCCCGCCACTTGAGCTGCCCCTCCAGCACCACCGCGTCCGTCATCTTCGGGCATGGCTGCCGACAGCTGTTAAGGGGGCGGGGTGTGGGCGGGGCAAGAGAGGCGGGGCCAGAGAGGGAGAGCTCCCCGCCTCCTTTCTTCCCGCCCGCCTTTCGCCGCGTTGCAGGCCGGGAGCCGTAGTCCGCAGGCAGAGCGACGCTGCCACGCCAGCCGGGGGGGGGAGGGACGACGNTTCGCCGCGTTGCAGGCCGGGAGCCGTAGTCCGCAGGCAGAGCGACGCTGCCACGCCAGCCGGGGGGGGGAGGGACGACGACGACGACGACGGGGGCGGGCCTGAGCGGGGCCCGGTGATTGACAGCGGCGGCGCGCGTCGCCTTGGCAACAGGGGCCGAAGGAGGCGGCGGCGGCGGCGGCCTCGGCAACGGCGGCGGAGGTGAGCGGCGGAGGACAAAGGGCGGGCGGGGGCCGAGGGAGACCCTCCTCCTCCTGGGGAAGGAGCGCCGCTCCGGCCCCGGGGGGAGGGAGGGAGGGAGGGAGGCGCTGGGCGGGGGCGACGGGAAGGGGTCGCGGTTGCTCCGCGGGGGGAGGGCTTGGGGAAGGGGCGCCCCCCTGGCCTCCCCGTGGGGGCTCTGCGAGGGCATCTGGCCCTTCCCTCCCGTCTCCTCTCTCTCTCTCTCTCTCTCTCTCTTTTTTTTTCTCCAATTCCCCTTTCTCCTCTTTCTTTCATTCTTTTTCTTCCTTTCCCCTCTTTCTTTCTTTTTCTTCCTCCTCTTTTCTCCTTCCTTCCTTCTCCCTTTTCTTTCTTTTGTTCTTTTTCTTCCTTTCTTCCCCTCTTTCTTTTCTTTTCTCATTCCCCTCTTTCTCCTTCCTTTCTCCTCTTTCTTTGTTCTTTTTCTTCTTTCCTTCCCCTCTTTCTTTCTTTCTTTTCTTTTTCATTCCCCTATTTCTTTCTTTCCTTTTCTTTCCCCCTTCCCTTCTTTCTTTCCTTCATTCCTTTCTTTCTTTTCTTCCCTCTTCTTTCTTCCTTCTTTCTTTCTTTCGTCCTTCCTTCCTCCCTTCCCTCCCTTCTTCATCCATTGACTTCCTTTCCTTCCTTTCCCTTACTTTTCTCTTTCTTCTTTCTTTCTTTCTTTCTTTTTCTTTCCTCCTTCCTTCTCACCCCTTCCCTTCCTTTTCCTTCTTCATCCATTAACTTCCTTTCTTTCCTTTCCTTTCGTTCTTCTTCCTTCCTTCCTTCTCTTTTCTCCTTTTTATCTCCCTTCCCCTCGCTTCTGTTCCCCTCATTTCTTTTATATTCTCCTTTTCCTCCTCCCCTTCCTTCCCCTTCTTCCTTTCCTCCCTTGCCCCTTCCCTTTCTTTCCTTTCCCTGTCTCTCTTTTCCTTCCTTCCCTCCCTTCTCCTTCCTTTTCTTCTTTCCCTGTCCTTTTCCTTCCCCTCTCTTCTCCCTTCCTCTCCCTTCCCCCCCCTCCTTCCCTACTCCTCCCCCTCCCCTCCTCTTCCCCCCCCCCTTCCCCTTCTTTTCTTTTTCCTTTCTCTTCCACTGAGCTCAGTTTCTCTGGGCTAAGTTGGTGCCTCTCCTCCTTCAGCTGAAGTTATTATCCCTGCTGGAGGATGGGTCCTCCACTTTCACCTGCAAGGGAGCCCCAAAATTTCATTGCTAAGCGAGAGATTTGTTTGAAGCAAGCTTTGCCCCATTTTTACGACCTTTCTCGTCCCCGTTGTTAAGCGGATCTCTGCAGTCTGTTCTCTTAAGTCACAACGGTCATTAAGTGAATGTGGCCATTTCCCCATCCACCCCGGTTGGGCTTTGCTCACCAAAAAGGATCAGGTGACACTGCCACCGTCGAAATGTGAAGCCACTGCCACTTGTCCTAAAGATGAGTCCGTTGCCAAGTATGCAAATGTAAACTTGACCTCACCTTGGGAAGCTGCGATGGTCGTAAGGGTGAAAAATAAATCTCTTTTTTTTCCCTGCGGTTTTAACTCCAGACAGGCACTAAACAGAGGTTGTGTTTAAGTCGAGCGGACTACCTGTCTTGTGAGGCACCTGCCTGTCTGCTTCCAAGAGCCTTTCTAGTTTCTTGGCGTTTTCTTCCCTGGGGCTTCCTCGACTTCCTACCTTCCTGGCTGGGCTGGTAATTTTGTGTTGCCCGGCGAAAACAAGAGCGAAATGACAGGCTGAATTTCATTCCGGGTCTCACTTCAGAGGCTGGGAACCATTTGGATTTGCTTCTGGGTTTTTTTTTTTCTTTTTTTTTCTTTCCCCCCCTTCAATTACTAGCCTTTCCACGGTGCATCCATCGCAGCCTACATTTTAAGCCCATGTCACACTGCACCAACGGATGGAAAGAGGGTGTAAAACGGAGAGAAACACTTGCCATATTTAGTTACGCAATTCATCCGTTCTGTACTCACTGCCTCCGTTTTTCATCCTCTCTATCCGTCCAGCATCCGTCGACTGAGGTTCCATCCGCTCAAAAAGTTTTGACCTCTTCAAAACTTTTTGAGCAGAAAATGTATCAAACGCGTCCGTTCTGCATCCGAAACACATACGCGGGAACATCCGTTGTCTACATCCGTTGTCATCCATTACGCATCCTCTATATCTGCTAGGCATCCACTGCGCATCCGCGCAAACTCACATCCGCTCCAGCGGAAAACGGACCACAGGGAGGAAGCGAAACAGACGCGGAACGGACACAAAGCGTTTGTAGCATGGACGGAGAAAGGATGAAAGCAGATGCAGCTTCACATACAAAGCATTTAAAATGGAAAAAATGTTCGCAGAGGGGACCTATCTCGGATATTAAGGATGTCTAGAGGATGCCTAGAGGATCAAGGGCACATAGTGGAAAACTATATTGCCTAATAAAAAGGGGGAGGAACTCACCTGATCTCACTTTCAGTCCAGCAGCCCTGCTGTGCAGACCTCTGCAGCCTTCATCTGGCTCTTGCTCTTCCACAGCATCCAGTCATGTCCACATGGATCGTAACACAGTCCTTTTTGGCAGCCACCATCGTTCTGCAACAGTGCGAAGCCATCTACAGTCTCTTTCTTTTCAGCCTCTCTTTTCGGGAAGGAAAGGAGGCATCCAAGAAGTGTCTGGGTCCGAAGATGGATCGCGAGAAGAGCAGAGTAAAGACTGTTATAACAAAGCTTGATGGTGGAGCTGAGGAACGAAGACACTCGTGCATTCCAGAACTTCATGTGGATGCCGCCAGCCATGTTTGACGAAGTTGTGGAGCAGCTGAGACCCAGGTTGACCAAGGCAAACACCAACTTCCAGCCAGCCTGGACCCTGGCTCAAGGTGCACTCACTCTGCGCCACCTGGCCTCAGGGACCACCTACAGGAGCATGCAGTATGACTGGCAGGGTGCCACACAACACCATCAGCATTTGTGGTCAGAGAAGTGGTGCCGGCCATCATCGAAGAATACCTGGAGGAGCTCCTCCAGTGTCCCACCACTGAAGAAGGCTGGAAGAAAGTTGCAGAGCAGTGGTATCAGAGGTGAACTTCCCCACACCGTTGGAAATCATAGATGGGAAGCACGTGGCCTGCAAAGCTCCAGCCAAGTCGCGGGGTCCACTTATTTCAGCTACAAGGGCTTCTTCAGCATCATCCTCTTCGCCATGGTCGATGCTGACTACAAGTTCATGTAACATCGATGGCTTCAGGCAACGGGTCAGCTTCAGATGGCCAGGTATAACAACGCCAGTCACCTCAAGGAGGGGCTGGAACACAACCTTTCATGGGCTTCCCAGATCCAGACACCCTGCCCAACGACACGCAAGATGTGCCCTACTTCATCGTGGGCGGATGACGCCTTCTCCCTCAGAACCTACCTCATGAAGCCCTACACTTCCAGATGCCTACCCGTGAAGAGAGGATCTTCAACTACAGGCTGTCCAGGGCAAGGCGGGTGGTGGAGAATGCCTTTGGCATCCTAGCCAACAGGTTCCAGGTACTTCTCACCACCATGCAGCATCGCCCACAGACCGTGAGGAATATCGTGGGAAGCTTGCTGCATCCTGCACAATCTCATGCGCACCCGCTACCCAGTGTTGCAGAACAGGCTCGTGGACCTCCAACAAGGCAATGGGGACATGGAGCCTGGGAAATGGAGGCAAGGGCGAAACCTGATAGACACTAAGGATGTGCAAGGCCCCAACAGAGCTTCACGTGAAGGAAGAAGCAGCCGAACCTCCTGAGACACTGGTGCAACTCCTCAGCTGGAGCAGTGGAGTGGCAAGACAAGATGATAGATGATTAATGGATGCTTCCTTCAGCCTGTCTCATCACACTGATGAGATTGGGCCATGTATGTTGGGTGCGGCCTACAAGAACAGCATTTAATAAAGAGTTGTGTTTATGTTGGCATGTGTGGATGAATGATTACATTATTAATGATAATAAGGGCCATAGGTGTGGCACCTGGGAGGGTGGACCATAGAGTCCCACATGCTTGCACTGGAGGTTTATCTATCCCAGCAGCTATTACCCATGCCAAAAGGTATCCCTGCCCATCCCACAGCTATTACCCCATCCCAAAGGTATCCCTGCCCATTCCCACTGCTATCCTTAACCATCCCACAAACATTCAAAGGCTTAAACCATTTCTAAAGTTTCCACCAAGACTTTATTTAATAAAATAAATGAAGCAAGTGTTGTGAAGCAAAGATAATCTTTATTAATAACAAGCTGTTAAAAGAAAAAATGACCCAAGTCAAGTGTCCAAAGCAAATTAAAGTCAACCAGGTAGCCACCAGTCTCTGGCACTCTTCTTGGTCACTCGGAGGCCGTGCCCATAGTCTCAGGGGTGAAGGTCCAGGTGCTGTGGAGGTGGCTGCTGCTGGAGTGCTCGTCTGAAGCGCCACTGGGGTCCTGACCCCAAGAGGACAACGGGATGGTGTGTGTTGAGAAGCTCTCAGACAGCTGGCTCAGCCCCGTGATGTTGAGAGCCCCTTCCTCCATGACATGGGGTGTCAGCCCCAATTCTGATGACAGATGTTCTGAGGCCCGGGCTTGGCTGTGGGGTGAGGAAGGAGCAGTGTAGTGGGCTGTGTGGTCTGCAGCTGGGTGAGGACTGGCGTGGGTGGCATCTGTGGCATGGGTGGCATCAGTGGCACCGGTGGCGTCCGATGTACCTGTTGCCTGGACTGGGAAGGGCTGCCTGGTGTGCTGGACCCCCTGATACCGTAGCCTTGGTAGGGTAGGGCTGTGGAAAGCCTTGGAAGGGCAGTGACATCACCTGGGGTGGAGGAGCAGGCCTGGACTGGGTGGGAGCAGGTTCATCTTGGTCTGGAGGTTGTTGAGAAATCGGTAATCCTGTCCTTCACCACCTGGTACTGGGGTTCTGCCATGTTCATGAGGGGTCTGGTTGACATAGGTGAGGAAGGGCTTCGGTTGGAGGATGGGCCTCGGTGTGTACCAGCTGAGAAGAGATCTACGCTGCTCCTGATGGTGTCTCTTATCTCCAACAGGACAGTGTGGCTCTGTCCCTCCGGTCTGCCTCCTGCCTTTCTGTGGAGGTGGAGCTGGGGTGGATGCGGGTTGGGCTGTAGTGGAAGTGCCACTTCCTTTCTCCCACTGCGTTCAGGGGGTCCTCCACGCGCTCCGCCACGGGTAGTACAGCTGTCGGGGGGTTCTCTGTCGTGGCACGCTCCACAGATACTTGCCTGGGACACAGGAGCTGACTCTTGGCCAGAAGAGGACTGGCTTCTCAGCAGGCTGCCTGAGAGAGAGAGTTGTGAGAGGGGATGCTCCCTGGTGGCGGATCTCACCCTTCAAGAAGCTGCCACTTGGCCATCACGTAGGTCTCTCTGTCCGTCAGCTGACCGCGGCCTGGCCAGATTTCTTGAGGTGCAGCTTCCCGTACCAGGTGTGCATGTGCTCTCCACCAGCCGAGGAGGACCTCCGGAGTGTAGCCCAGGCTCTCTGCCTTCTCTCTCCAAGCAGCCTGCTTCCTTTGGTTGTCTCGATAGATAGAGCCTGTGTCCCTTCCGCCATAGGATACTCGTTCTCCCTCAGCCACTCCAGCACTCCTCCTTCATGTTTCTTTTCTATCTTGTATTGCCATCCTCTCCCGTTCACGCATCTGCCTCTTCCTCCCTTTGGCAGGGCCATATGGGCCCTCATCAGAAGGGCTTCAAGTTGTAGGGGCTGCTCCTCCAACCACCACCCACAGCAGCAGCCAGCAACAACAGTAGCAGCAAAAGTAGGACCAGCAGGACAAGCAGCAGCAGCAGCAGCACCAGGAGCAGGACCAGGGAGCACGAGCAGGACCAGAGGCACCAGTCAGGACCAGGGCACCAGCAGGAACCAGCAGGGACCAGGAGCAACGCCAGCAGAGTAAGCACCAGCAGAAGCACCAGCACCAGGAGCAGTTTCAGCCAGAGTAAGCACCAGCAGAAGCACCAGCACCAGGAGCAGTGCCAGCAAAGTTAGCACCAGCAGAAGCACCAGCAGGTAGCAGTGCCAGCAGAGTAAGCACCAGCAGAAGCACCAGCACCAGGCAGCAGTGCCAGCAGAGTAAGCACCAGCAGAAGCACCACCACCAGAAGCAGCATCAGCAGAAGCACACCACACCAGAAGGAGCACCAGCAGAAGCACCACCACCAGGAGCAGCATCAGCAGAAGCCCCAGCACCAGAAGATCGAGCCGGGCAGCAGAAGCCCCAAGCAGAAGCAGAGTGAGGGCCAGGGGGTGGGAGGGTGGCCCTGTCCCTCTTGCCAGGGCTGGCAGCAGATGGCTGAGGCTTTCTCTTCTTCCCCATGGTCGTGGGGTTGCTGGCTGGCTGGCTGGCTGGCTGGAGAGCTTGTGTCTGGAAAGCAGGTCTTTCGCTCGAATGGTCACCTGCTTGGGAGCTTGCTTCCCTTTATATCCACGGGGCTGACGCAGTGCATCCTCCCCACATGCGCAGTGAACGCTAGGCATCTGCTAGGCTTCCGCTCTGCATCCGCTTCATCCTCTCGCGCATCCACTGTGCATCCGCTTCATCCGCTCGGCATCCGCTCTGCATCCGCTCTTTCCGTTCCATGTCGCGCTTCGCTGTGCTCCCCCGGAAGCCCCGCGGATATGCCATCCGCTTCATCTGCTAGGCTTCCGTGGAGCATCCGCTTTTCCATCGCCCTGCGTCCTCCCCCGTCTGTTCCTTTCCGTGTTGTCCGCTCTGGTTATTGCAAATTCGGAGCACTTTTGAGAGCGGGCTAACAATGGATGGAACATTTTTCTCGTCCGCTGCTGTCCTTTTTACAAACGTTTTGGCATTCCGTCGGCCAGTGTGACAGGCCTTTAAGTGCTTAAATTCCTGGCCAAGCCTGAATTTTCCTGGGGTGACCCTGTTAAGTTATTTGGGAGTCAGGAGCACCCAACTGGCATGATTTTACTGAGTTTAGTTTACTTTACTTGATTGTCCATGCACCTCATACAACGAAATTCAAACTCCATCCTCAGTGCACATCATGACCATGAAATAAACACAAACACACATCCTTCACACTCCACACTTTGAATTGAGAACCTGAACACCAGGTTTTCTGGTGTTATTGTCCTGGGGCAATAAGTGCTATATGTTAGCTTCCTTCCTTCTGCCTTCCTTCCTTTCCTCTCTTTCCCTCCCTCCCTTTTCTATCTTTTCCTTCCTTTGTCATCTTTTCCATCCTCCTGTTTTCCTTCCTTCTTCCCTCCTTCCTTTTTCCTTCCCTCCCTCCCTCCTTTCTTTTGTTTTCCTTCCTACCATCTTTTCCTTCCATTTTCCTTCCTTCTTCCTTTTTTTCTTCCTTTTTTCTTCCTTTCTTCCCTCCCGCCCCTCCTATATTTTCTTCCTACCAACTTTTTCCTTCCTTCCGTTTTTCTTCCTTCCTTCCTTTCCTTCCTTTTCATTTCCTTCCTTTTTGTTTTCTCCCTCCCTCCCTTTTTTCCTTCTCTCCTTGTGCTTAGAATGCAGTGTTGCAGGCTAACTCTGTCCACAGCCAGTAGTTCAATCCTGAGCAGCTCAAGGTTTCGGCCTTCTGTCCTTCCAGGTCAGGAAAATGAGGACAGATTGTTGGGGGGAGGGGCAAGAGGCTGACTCTGTAAACTCCCTACAGACTACTTGTAAAGCACTCTGAAGTGGTATAAAAGTCCTCCCTCCTCTCCTCCTTCCTTCCTTTCCTTCCATTCCTTCCTTCCTTTCCTCCTCCGCCTCCCTTCCCTTCCTTTAATCTTCTTCTTTCCCTTCCTTCTCTTTAATCTCCTTCCCTTCCTTCCCTTTAACTTCTTTTCCTCCCTCCCTCCCTTCCTATGATTAGAATGCAGTAATGAAGGGCCAAACTCTACCTG
>BHFT01081775.1:0-15180 GCA_004320025.1 Laticauda laticaudata | reverse complement strand
TTGGCTACAAGCCGGCAGGCAAGCCTCTATATAAAGGGCTGCCACGGCTTGAGCCAATGTTCCGTTACTGTTGCTGTAAACTGAATAAAGAGTTGTTAGTTGGAACCCGGTCTCACACGCTTCTTTTCCAGACGGAACAAATCCCATCACCATTATCATCGTCAAGTATTCAAGATTTATGAACATTAAAAAAATCATATAAACAAGGGCATCAAGGCAATCAGCATACCATTATAAAAAGGTTTCAAAATATTACAAAAATCAAAAGTGAAGTTTCTAATGTAGAATGTAAGACAATTAGTGTGAATAGTATAAAAATAGAATAGTGGGCTATAATCACTAATGTAAGCAGGGGCAGGATTCTACCAGTTCACACCTATTCACTAGAACTGGTTGTTAACATTCTAAGCAGTTTGGATAAGCGGTTGTTAGAAGAAATTACTGGCCTAATCCTGTAAGGAAGGCAGGAAAGAAACATTCTGGTGTTGTTTACAAAAACTGCCGCTCTGTTAACCCTTACTACATTCTTGGCAGGACCAGACTTCCTGTCTCAGGAACATCTCTGGAGTTTTTTTCCCTTCCCTTGCTGGTACTTTGCTTGTGTAGAGTGACCATTCAAAGTTACAGTGGCACTGAAAGAAATGACTTATGACCATTTTTCACACTTACAACTGTTGCAGCATCCCCACAGTCTTGAGAGGCCAGGTGAGGAGATGCATGCCTCGATGTGAGTGATATTGAGTTGGCCACATCCAGCCAAAAACATGACCACCAAGCTATGTCCACCCAGTCACATGACCATCAAGCCATGCCCACCACCTAAGCCACGCCCACAGAACAGATTGTTAAAAAAATTGAATCCCACCCCTGAACGTAAGCCTATTATCCATTGAGACCAAGAGATATTGAGACCAACATATATTTACATGTAACTGAAAAAAGTTATTATTCTTAGAATGAAATCAAATCTCAAACACTGACAGTACAACCTCCTTTGTCCTCAGAGGCAAATGAAGACAGTATTCCACAAAATCTTTGATCATAGTTATACAGGACACCATCTGACTAATGATAGGACTATAACTATATCAGTTTTACTTTATTTTACACAGCATTATTTATTGTCTTATAATGTACATTATCCAGAGTCTCTTAGGATTTGGGTGGGACTGAAATTTGTTCATAACATAAATACATTTTAAAAACCAACCTAAACAAAATGCACTGCTCTAAGCTGCAATGCTTTCATGAAATACAGGTCAGTATTTAGCTGCATCGAAGATATATTATCATGAACAGCAGCAATAAGAGATAGGAAACAAGAGCTATGGACTACCAGTAATTTCCCAGGAAGGAGGGAGCATATTCCAGAAAACGGGGTGGGGTGGGGGAAGACAAGAGGCAGCATAGCTGATTAGGAAACAGAAAGAACAAGGATGGCCACTCCCTAGAATCTCCCAGGGTATATAAATTAAAGTGAGAATAGTAAGGGTTTACTTTGGCAAGATTCTGTCTATTATGTGTAAGCAAATAAAGATCTAAACCCTGACTGAACTTTGTCATCCTTCGGCTTAGCCTGACAATAGTTCCTTACAGGAGATAATCCATAACAATCTGTCCCAACCTGGATTTTTTATTTATTTATTTAGAGAATTTGTATGACTACCCACTTGCTTTCAATGACTCTAGGCAGCATACAAGAAGTTGTAATTGCAGTAACCCAATGTTTCTTAACCTCAGCTTTAAGCAGTGTGGCTTTCAATTTCAACAGAATGCTGGGAGTTGACACATTTGGAGTCCCAGGTTGGGCAAGGTTGCTCCGATCATCAGCATCCCCTAGCACAGGGCTGTCAAACTCATGGCCCATGGGCTGGATACAACACATGCTGACCATTCTCACACCCAGTTTAGTGAAGGGGGAAAAAGTCATGATACGTCATGTGACGATGCTGTGACAACGCAAGTTTGACACTCCTGCCATAAAGGAAGGCTTGTATTTTCTCCTGTCCTTCTGACACCTGAAGGAAAGGGATGCTTTTCATTTCAGGACTCAGCAGCACAGAAATATTACTTTCATGAGCCACTTGGCTTCTATTGTCTCTGGATAGCTACTTAAAATAGGACTACACATGTTAACATATTATGCTGAAAAGAAAAAAGAGAACAACTATTTCAGTTTCTGTCAACACTAATTAGCACATGATTTACAGCCACCTGGCACCTTTTGTCAAAAAATGTTATAAATATATCCATGTTTTCTTTTTTTAAAAATGACAGGCTATAAAGACATATAGAAGTGGGAAAAAAGATGCAGCGTGATCATATGTTTATTTCTTGCTGTTTGTGTGCAACACTGTGTATGTTTGTTTATATTTTTGCTCTTTGTGAGAGATGCTTAGCCAGGGTTTATTTGTGAAAAGTTTCAGGATGCTTGCAATAATATGACCATCCTATCTTTTTTGCGTAACAGAGGTATAATTGACTTAATTGTCCGTAACTCCCTCTTTAAGGTATAGATCTAACTCAACTATGTGTCATTTCTTAAAAGAAAAAGTAGAAACCTAGCATAATTTTTTTAAGCTGATATCTTGTTAATTGTGTATTGTTCTCCCTTTGCCAATTTAAATAATTATTGTGCATCATATGCACAATTGTTAACTGTACAAAAGCTTGTTCAATGAGTCACTAATTTCTCAAAAGCTGGGAATCCAAGAGTTTGAGATTCTGTTATTGTATGCATAAACAGTCCCATCTACTCCCCACCCCTCCTCCCTGGCAGATTTTAGTTCTAGAATAGATATGGATGGCCACTAGATGGCAGGAAGAAGATTAGACATTTTAAAGATGTTACTGGAACAGGGCTCTCCAACATTGGCAAGTTTAAGACTTGTAGACTTCAACTCCTAAAGTTCCTCAACCAGCAGCTGGCTGAAAAGCTCTGGGAGTTGAAGTCCACAAGTCTTAAACTTGCCAACATTGGTGACCCTCATCATAAGGCATCTAAAGTTATGAACATGCTAGGAAGTAACATCTTATAATGGTCTGTGAGTATAACCTGGAGGAAGTGGAAGAAGAGGAGGAAGAGTCACATTCAAGGCAATAGTCAGATAAAAGAAATGTCAGCTCAAAGCAGGAATGGCATTTAGAAAGTGTCTCAATCTTGGCCTTCCCTAGTTGTCTGTGGGATAAACGGAAGAGGAGAGAGGCACATTCAGAACTGCAAGAATCTGTTACAGTAACCCTACAATAAAAGTAGTTTTAGTATTCATGACTTTGGTGTCCAAATCTAGTTTGAAGAGCTAACATAACTGCAATATATATTGTCTCTCCAGAATTAAGCGCCAAAGCACAGATTAATGGCAATGGCCTTACATGTGCTTATATATTCCAGGAACTGATGAATATTTGGGGCACTTATGTATTAAGTTATAATGTCACTGTAATCCTCTCGTGTGCTTTCATTAAAAAAAAAAAAGATCAATGTCTTCCATAGCTCAACCCATTTCTTCATTTCTGTGAGCATAATAATGGATAGGATGACTGTTTTGGATGAAAACAATGATTCCCTCAGTTAGAAAAATTGTTNTGATTTATTAATTCCCTCTTGATGAGTTTGATGAGAATCGATAGGATTTCAGGACTGCAGTCTTATTTATTTAATAAACATAATTAAAAGGACTAGATTTCCAAGAGATTCATCTTTTGGTTTGCTCAGGCCTCTGCAAATCGCTCTTGTGTTTCGTTCCTACATTCTGTGCAGTTGGTTGTCATGGAGGCTGCTATATCAAACAGGTTGCCTAGATCTTTCTGTATGATAATTGTATATTATTCTTTCAGTGAAAAATCCAGTGAATGCCAAAAGAACCATTTCTGGTTTGTTTCTCTAAACCACGGGTGGGATTCTACTGGTTCTATCCAGTTCTATAGAACGCCTTGTTAACTTTCTAAGCAGTTTGGAGAACTGGTAGTTAGAAGCAATCTGCTTTTGGTTTTTTTCCACCCGTATTACATTCTTGCCAGTACGCCGAGACTTCCTGTCTCCGGAGCTTCTGAGGCTTGGTTTTCTTAAAGGGGAAGGGTTGTTTTAAGATTTTTACACTGCTGTTGGGAGGAAATACTTCCCTGGACAATCAGCACTTTGAAGAAATCATTGAATAATGAAGCAAAGCTTTTAGTGACAGGGAACTAAGATGAGTGACATTCAGCAAGGCTTCTTGACTAGATAGAAGGATTGACATTCAAATGTGAGTTTACAAACCTTTTCTGAGTTTTGGGCTCAAACTGATTTTTGGTGAAGTTTAATTCTGTGCTTGGTGACGTTTAATCCTATGTTTATTGATGGGATAATTTTCCCTATTCTGCTTCAACAAGCAACAGCTACTGTTGTGATTTAATTATTTGTATTGTGTTTGAAATTTTTCCTACCTCATGTTTTTTTTTTTCTATCTGGGGAAGGGGTCTTCCTTCACTGCAATGGTATTTGGCACTGTGCTTTTGGGGTATACTTCCTAGAGGCAGGATTCAAGCTTGGCACTGATTTTGTTCACTGCCTTTCTGGGGGGCATGTGACCTTTCCTTAAATCTGGATGATTTCTTTAGGATATCTTGTGAGGTGAGTGAGACAAGCTGGTATCTTTAAGTGGTGCAAATGGATCTAAGGATTGCTTTTTCTGGATGTGCTTTTTCTGGAGAGCTTAAAAGACCTTTGTGCTAAAGGGTTTCACTTTATGAGCAAGAGTTAGCTGCTGATAGTTATTGTTGCATTTTAACTATTTTCATTCCTCAAGGTGCTCTGGCACCCTTCCTGATTTGTAGCTCCGGCTTGCAGGTAGTTTTAATCTGATGATTGGTATTTAGGGCAGGTTTTTGCAAGCAAAAAAGCTTTTTGTATTTTTGTACAGGTAATCCTTGACTTACAACAATTCATTTAGTGACCATCAAAGATACAATAGAAAAAAAGTGACTTATGATCATTTTTCACACTTATTTTGCAGCATCCCCACTGTCATGAGAGGCCAGGCGAGGAGAAGTGCCCCTTGACATAAGTGATGTCGAGTTGGCCATGTCCACCCAGTCACATGACCAGCAAGCCACATCCATCAATGAAGCCACACCCACAGAACCCATTGTTAGAAAAACTGAATCCCACCCCTGGGTCTTCTGATTCAGCAGAGTTTTGACTAGAAGATCTCGAAAGAGAAGAGATCCTTTCTATCTCTATTCTGAATGATGGATTGATTGATTGATTGATTGATTGATTATGCATTTTACCCCTCCCTCAGACTCTGCCTTATCATTTCTTACACTCAGCTTGGAAGAATCACCATGTGTCATTTTTGGTTTTGGGTCTGATCAATCATCTTCCAGGGACTGTTGAGTCATAGCAGTGATCCAAAGGAACATCTATGCTTTCCATTCTGGTTTTGACCTTTGAAGCTTTTCATGTTTTATTTGGATTCTTCAATTTAAAAATAATCAGTCTTGCAAACCATGTTGTACAACAGTACCATATACAATCTACTAGCTGTGTTTTGTTCAATATTATTTAAAAGATGTTTGAGCTGCAAAATTTAACCAGATGCCCTTATGATTACCATGATTTAGCAAAAAAAAAAAAAATGTTCCGGCAGCTCCAGACTGAACTGGGGAATGGCTTCATTGCCTGGTTGAAATGGAAGGACCTAAATTTCTAGGTTGAATTTTGCTTGTTTCCTATTCATTTCCCAACTTCCTCTTCTTTTCCCAAAGTCCATTTTCTCAAATCTGCCTTCTCCACTGCCAAGTCAACAACATATACATCAATATGAGCCTGGTCAATAAACACACCAATGAGCAAATTCTATTAAGAGTTTGGCCAAGGACCAAAAGACTCATTACAGTGTCAGTGTGGAGCCATTCTGGGCCTGTCGAGACATGGGCCAGAGGGGTAGTCAAAGCTGAACAGATGATGGGAATCTTCTCATCCAGGAAATTCTGGATTAGGATGTGTCATTTTTCCCTTGCTCTCCTTCCAATGGACCTGGAAGGTTGAAGCATTCCTGATCAAGAAAATGTTGATGCTCTTGGAGCTCAGCTCTTCTGCAGATATTTCATTACTCAAACTAAATAACAACCAAGCTGAGAGACCACCAAGGATCTTTCATTTCAACCTTGAGCTATAAATATTCTCCTTCATTTCTCTGCGCATAAACATACAGAATCCTTTCACCTGTTAGTGCATGGTAAGTTTGGATCAACTGGACAAACTGGATAAACCCTCCCTAAGGTCAATTGATCATACCCCAAGAGATAATTACAGAAGCTAATTTTAAACATGACTGGTTCATTTTGGTGGAAAATATAGTGGTGGGGAGAAGAGGTGAGCAGAAATTTGTTTGTAAGGAATGCGACCCAGTTGTTACAAGATCTATTCAATTTACCTCCTCTATCTCCATTCTGTTTACCTCTACTCTGTTTTCATTTTTAGAGCAAAGCTACTCCACAACCAAAACAATTAATATTCACTTAACCTCTCCCCCTTTAAATGTGTTGGAGATTTTGATATAATTCATTATGTGACACTGTTGCTTTCGACTCCTGGTGACCACGTAGATGCTCTTGGTTCTATCTATTACAATCTATTCCTTGTGTCCAGTAAATTTTTTTACTAGCAGTTCTGTGGGCATGGCTTGGTGAGCATGGCAGGGGAAAGATACTGTAAAATCTTCATTCCCTCCCGATTTCCGGGGAAGGTTGCTGCAATATCCCATTCCCTCCCCATCCCATTAACCTGCTTTCCAGTTCCGTTGTCCTGTGCAGTGCAACAAAAGAAGACCCAGCTGATTAGCTGGGACTTAGGAGGCAGAAAATAGATGGGGGCAGGGCCAATCAGAGGTGATATTTTCTGGTTCTCTGAACTACTCAAAATTTCTGCTACCGGTTTCCAGAATTGGTCAGAACCTGTTGAATACCATCTCTGCTAGTGTCAACATTCCAACCAAACTCTCCATCCCAATTCACTACTTAGAGACAAAGTCCATCCAAGTAAGAATTTATTAGAGAAGTCATATTGGCACATCTGGGGTAAACCCGAATTTCCACGTTTTCCCCTTCTATATTAATCTCACACCCAGTCCCCTTTCTGATTACCCTCATACTCTCCAATCCACCTCTATTCTGAACTCCCCCCAAGTCCAATCACTTCCCTTCAAATTCCAATGGCTCGACCTTGAGCTCTGGAGAAAGAATATTGTTGTGGTATCCTCCCTCCTCATTATACTTTCATTCCCACAGTACCCATTCCTCCTGTGTGGCAGCCCCAAATCTGATTAAAGATGGATGGGGACTGACACCTAGCATATTATTTCAAGTCTCTCAATGGTGCAGTCATCACAACTGTAACTGAATCTGTTAATCTTATTGTTGGTTGTCTTCTTTTTTTTCCACCTTTCCTAGCACTAGTGCCCTTTCCAGAGAGATAGAATTTTACACCATGTATCTGAAGCAGGAGAATTTGAACCTGGTCATTTGTGCTTTGAGTGAGAACTTTAGGTTGATTTCTTCAATGACCTATTGGTTTGTTTTCATGATTGTTGATAGTATTGTCAGGCAGAACGGGACAATTTGCCACAGCCAACTCTCTGTGGCCTACTCATCACAGGACAACTCACCATGGCCAACTTGCTGCAGAACAGTTCACTGTGGGGCAATTTAATTGTTCAAAATATTTTAATTTTTGTCATTCACATTTAATTTTGTTTTTGCATCTTTTCTTTAATGATTCTCTTCCGCCATTTCTTTGATATTCGTGTAACTCTTGTCCTGCAGTGAGTTGGCTGTGGCAAATTGTCCCACAGCACATTGGCCATGGCAAATTGACTGTGGCAAGTTAGTTGTGGTCGATTGGTTATGGAGAGTTGGCTGTGGTGAATTGCCATAGACCCTTCTCAGGAGTCTTCTCCAACACCAAAGTTGAAATATGTACTTTAATTTAAAATTTTTCATTTTTCCCCATTTTCCCAGCTTTATTTGTCCTAAGAATCATAACTTGCAGCCACCCAACTTCTGCAAGTTTGATGTGGCCAAATGGGGAACCTTTTTTAATTGAAATTGGAGAGTCATTTTCTCTTCCTTTAATTCCTACAGAATGTGATTTTCATTAACTCTGCACTTGAAAATTTAACCAGTTTATTGCACTAATTTTGTGTATACACCCATGCCATAGGGAGCCTGGCTTCTTCCCAAAGCATTGCGGGAATTAACTCCCTATGAGTTTTGCCTTGAGGAACCTTATTCAACTTCTGCCTGAAGTGTCTGGAGCAATGGAAAAGAAGAAAGGGACCTGAGCATGCACAGAGATCCTCTCTCTCATCATTAAATGGTCCATTGACTCCTTTGTGTTAAAACTTGTTTCTTTTTAATATCACTTTGGCCTGTTTCCTCATCCCACTGCAGAGCCAATCTCATCTAGACATTATGAGGGCACAGTATGGGTCCCTTAGTGCAAACTTCTTGCTTTTTCTCTCCACCTTCCTTCTGTTTCTCCTCGTAATTGTTGCCCTGGAGTCATCTTTCCTAGATAGTACAAACAGGTTTAGACCAAGGAGAAGTAAAAAAAAAAATTAAAAAGGAGAGGTGGAGGTGTTTCTTTAATGAACTGCACTCCTGTTTTTGCCCTAGCAGTAGGAAGTTGCTATCATCTAAAGATGTTCTGGAGAATGGGAGAACTGGTTTGGCTAGTTTCAAACAGGATGTCAGAAGGCTAGAAGATTCTTTTAGTGAGAAACCATGACAGCTATGCACCCACCAAGCTATGCAGTTGGGAGATTTAATCCCAGGGCAATGTCTGAAAGGCATGTGATTCAGCTACTCTGCTGGGTCTCAGCAGGTCTGAACCTGACCTGGTCATGGGAAGCTCAGGCTGACATTCCTCTTGAGCTTCTTAAAAGGAAAAGTGGGGTAAAGGTGACCTGAGGTTTAAGAACAGGATAAATCTGGGCTCAGTATGTAGTGCAGTAAGGGGGTTGTTTGTTGCATATGAACTTTCAAGAAATAGCTACACTTTGTTTCACCATCTTACATGGAAACTGGAATTCCATTAGTGGTTTCTACCATACTTCATGGTTTCAGATTGAATCCCTTCTTCTAACATTTCTTTCAAAAATAATTTGCCATCATGGATTTGGTTTGGGTTCAGAAGGCAGTATGATTCCAGCCATTGTGGTTCACAAAGCAGAATTTGTTATTTAGTACTGCATTGTGAAACTCCACCCAGCTGTGCTTCATTCAACAAGCCATAGTAAATTGAACCACGGCTCAATCAATTTCTGAGCCAAGATTACATTTAAGATGATGTTGATCTTTTTTCCTTCTTGAATATTTTTGGTGGTGTCATGATTGTCCAGATTCTGTATCCTCATTTACCATCATCATCACCATTGTTGTTCACTTAAAAATGTCTGCAATTTACTGAAAGCAAGTACTTGCTCAGCTACAGAAAAAGGAATGGGAAGGGAAGAGGAAATCAAATTAGAACCTTTCATTCATTAGCCAGTGTACACTGGTCTCTTTTGTGGTGTTTCAGAAGACTCTTGAGAGTCCTTTGGACTACAAGGAGATCATATTAGTCAATTCCAGTGGTGGGATTCAAAAAAAAAATTACTAGCTGTGGGTTCTATGGATGTGGCTTGGTGGGCATGTCAGGGGACGGATACTGCAAAATCTCTATTTCCATCCCACTCTAAGTGAAGAATACTGTAAAATCCCCATTTCCTCCTCGCTCTAGGAAAAGGATACTGTAAAATCTCCATTCCTTCCCCACTGCTGGGGGAAGGATACTGAAAAATCCCACTCTTTCCCCACTCCACTAACCTGCTTTCCAGCTCCGTTCTTCTTTGCAGGGCAACCAAAGATGACCCAGACAATCAGCTGGGATTCAGGAGGCAGAGAATAGATGGGGACAGGGACAGTCAGATGTGGTATTTGCTGATTCTCTGAACTACTCAAAATTTCTGCTACTGGTTCTCCAGAACTAGTTAGAATCTGCTAAATACCCACCTCTGGTCCATCCTGAAGGAAATCAACTCTGATTGCTCTTTGAAAAGACAGATACTGAAGCTGGGGTTCAAACTTTGGCCACCAAATGGGAAGACAGGACTCAATGGAAAAGACGCTTATGTTGGGAAATATTGAAGGCCAAAGGAGAAGAGGACAGGAAAGGATGAGATGGCTGTCATTGATGCAATGAACATGAATTTAAGCAAACTCCAGAAGACAGTGGAGGACAGAAGGGGTTGGTGTACTACAGTCCATGAGGGGTCACAAAGAGTTGGACATGATTTAGGATTGAATAACAAATTCTACTAGGTGTGTGTGTGTGTGCTGTTCAGCTTCCTTCAGGTATTATCCCACATCATTGTAGTTGTGCTTTTAAAGTTGCAGCAATGTTTCAGCAAAATCTCATCTGCCATCATCAGGCTTCTGTATTGAGTTCTTCTGTGAGTCAGGCTATCACAGCCTTTTGTCTGTGAGTCCGATTATCACAATCTATCACAGCCTGACTCACAGACGAACTCAATAGAGAAGCCTGAAGATGTCAGATGAGATGATTATTCTTCTCATCCTTCCTATTACCCAGAGATGGTATTCAGGAGGTTCTGACCAGTTGTGGAGAACCAGTAGCAGAAATTTTGAGTAGTTCAGAGAACTGGCAAATATAACTTCTGACTGGAGATTTTACAGTGTCCTTCCCCTGCCACTCCCACCAAGCCATGCCCACAGAATCGGTAGTAAAAAAAAAATTGAATCCCACCACTGCTATTACCTATCTTTTCCCACTTATGACTATAACCATGTTGCTTGTGCCTTTACAATTTATATTGTTTTATTTGTTTTCCCAGTATGTTCTGATTGTGTATTAGTAACCAATGAGTATTACTAAGTGTTGTATCTTATGATTAATATTTATGTATTTTATTTTTTCTTATACACACTGAAAGCATATACACCAAAGACAAATTCCTTATGTATCCAATCACACTTGGCCAATGAAGAACTCTATTCTATTCTGTTCTATTCTATTCCATTTTTATTTCTATTTGCTATGATGAACTATGGTATTCCCATTCTCTATTCTATTCTATTCTATTCCATTTTTATTTCCATTTGCTATGCTATGCTATTTCTATTCTATTCTATAAATAAATGAAGGCAATGAACTCATAACAAGATGGAAAGTCCCCTGCTCCCCAAATGCCATTCAAATTATCCAGCTCTATGTCTCCTTATATGAATTCATCCTACAATTCATTGAATCTAAAGGATGAAAACACCAGAGCTGATTGTGGGCTGTAACTTACTCCACCCTGGTCTCTTCTGAAGGATGCTGGGTTTTAACAAGTGGCTGTTTGCAAGCATCTGCGTGAAACCCTGAAGTTCATAAACAAGATCTGGGCAGTTCCATTAGTGAAAGGAAGGGATTGGAGGCAGCCCACGTTGTTTTTCATGTTTTGAGGAAGGAACAGTGTGCTAATTGTAGGCTCAACATTTTTTCCCAGCATGTTCAATAAAGAAGGGGCAAGTAACAAGCATCTTGTCTTGGCTTTCAAACTCCTTCAGTCTGATTCTTACTTCAGCTACACATTCTAAGTTCCCAACCATCGCCTACCTCCCTCTGTGAAATTCATAGCCTCTTTGTTTCCCCGTACAGAGATTTCTCTCATCTTGCCTGGGTTTTCCTGGAGATAATGAATCTCACAAATAATACATTCACACACACAAACACAAACATGCTTCAAGTGGCTGGCCTAGCTACAAAGAAGGAATGGAATAAACATTAGGCTTGGTTTGGAGTCCCCAGGTCAGCAACCACCCACCCTAGTTTGGATGATTCTACAGATATGAAAGAAATGGACTTGCCCTGAACCTTTTTCCCCATCAAAATTTAGGACTTTATAGCTTGTCTTTGACTTACAACCACAACTGAGCCCAAAACTTGTGTTCCTAAACAAGATGGTTATTTAGTGAATTTTGACTTACCTTATGACTTTTTGTGGTTAAGAGAATCACTGCAGTGGTTAAATTATAGTAACATAGTTGTTAAGTGAATCTGACTTGTTCATTGAGTTTGCTCATTGGAAAGTCCCACAAGAAGATGACATAACCCCAGGACACTGCAACCATCACAAATACATGCCAGTTGCCAAACATCTGGATTTTCATCATGTGACCATAGAGATGCTGCAATGGTCTTAAATGTGGAAAATGTCACTTTTTTCAATGCTGTTCTTAATTTCAAACAGTCACTAAACAAATGGTTGTAAGTCAAGCACTACCTGCTATGTGCTGTAGATCTCCAGGTCAAAGTTTCAGTAATTTTCAAAGGAGACCCTTCTCCTTGGAACATTGTGGTACTGTTGACAATTTTCCACCCCATCAAAGTAGACAAGGTTGAGAAATAGGCAGAGCAAAGATTCAAAGAATGTCCTTCACTTCCCTGGGGCAGAAAAACAGAATCTCAAAAGCCTCTGAGTTTCTTCCTTACCCACCTTCCATGAGAATCCAATCATGGCAGAATAATTCTGATTTTCTTTCTCATGCTTTTGCCTTTCCTAGGCCTGTATCTTCTTTTCCAAAAGCCCTCACCCACATTACTTATTTTCTCCTTCTTTTCACATTTCCAACATCAGATCTGTAGCCAGAGTAGAAAACTATAGAAGTACATATTTGCTATAGCTATCAACCAATTGATATCTCTTTAGCCATAGAAAAAATGTGTACAAAGCCTGTTGGACAAATCAAAAACAGATCCAAGTCCTTATTTAGCTGAAAAGCTTCTTAGATGACACACACCAAACTTATTTATCTTCAGGGTCTCTAGAAGTATAAAGAGTGATTATGCCAGATTGAGGAAGGGAAAATTAGGAAAGTAATTACTTTGTAAGAAAACCCCTTTCAACTCAAGTGGACATTTCCTGCATGGGGAGTTTTCTTGATGAATTCTTGCCCACAAACCACTTCATTTCTTGGCTACAAGTTCAGTTGTCATGACTGGTGTACTCATGTTCCTTGTTGCCACCAGAAAGGCTGAAGGGAGGAGATAACAACTCTCCCTTTCACATGGTGTGTTGTTGTTGGGATTGCCTAGACAAAAGGCTCCACATTTCCTTCCTGTGGACCAGCCCAGCACAAGCTGTTGGCTGCCCCAGTAGCTGGGTCAAGCCATTGAAACAATGTTTACTTTCCTGTCTGAAGAACTAAGTTGTGGGTCTTGGCTGGTGTAGACATTCCAGAAGTCAAGTGCTTTTTCCAGTTTCTTCCTCCTCTTCCCCAGTACCTTAAAACCTGGTATGTAAGCTCCTTGAAGGAGAAAGATGACACTTGTGCTGCTATTCACTCATATCACACATTTTCCCACATCATCTGCCAACCAAACACAAGGAGGCAAACCAACCCTTAACTATAAAAGAGAAAGGTAGGGTAATTCACGTTTCCCAGACAGACTCTTATTGGTGGCCAGACTCATAAAAGACAAAGCAGGCAATTCAAACCAGCTTCATTCCTATTTTTTTCCTGACCCACTGAAAAGCAGATTTCAAATCTTTTTGACTTCTGGATTGCCCAGCAGCCTTTCTTTTGCACATCCTTTCAGTTGTGCAGGCATTTGTATCTCATTGCACTTTTGCAAAATGTTGCTTGGTGATTCTTCACCTTAGCAGTTAATTTAAAATAATAATGCCCTTTGTTTTGAAAGAAAATCTGTTTTACTGAGGATTCGTTTCCTTCCTCAATCCCAAACTGGTTCTGGTTAAATGCACATACTGAATATTTTCAGAATCTCTGCCCTTCTCTCCCCAACAAAGCTGCCTTTTGCAATTAGCTGGCTGACAAATTCACCATCAATTGCAAAGGGCAACTTTAATTGAAACAGCTTACATCCTACAAGGATACTTCATCAAACATCAACAGCTGGATATCCCAGATCTTTGAGAAAGACTTGATAGATGGATAAAAATACCAAATCCAGTCTGAATATCTAACTGTGTAACAAACCATTACAATAATGCAAACCTAAAGAATAAAAGATGCATTTCCAAATTCAAGTCCTGAGATGTTGTTGTTATTGTTGTTGTTGTTGTTTTCTTGTTTTATTTTTTTCACAAGTTGACTTTTTAACCCAGTTGAAATTTGTCTGCAGAGATGCAAGTGTGTTTTCAGTTGCAATTCAAACAGACAAGGGCACCATCCAGAGTTAGAAAGGTGGCCATAAAATGGAAGTGGGGACTAAACATATAAATACATAATTCCCCTTGTAGAGATTCCATTTTGCGAATCCATGTTTTCCTGAGACCACTATCCACCCACTCACTACTCGCTGAGAGGAAATTCTATCTTGATTAAGGAAGAAAGGGTTGCTACAGTTATACATTTTCACAGTAACCAGCAGTGATGTGTTGTGTCAGCTTTGAAATTCAGCTACCACATTAATTTTTAAGAGAGTTGGAGGAGTTGAAAAGTTCAAGGTTATTCTGTATGTCATATTAAGAAATTCCAATGGCAGTTAATTGGTTCTCGTGATTTATGAAGTGTAGAAGTAAGAGAAGAGAAGGGAGGAGAGAAGGTGGATTCTGTGTAACAGGTGAAAAATTTTCACTTTAGGAAATTGCCTTTGTTATGCCAGATCTGTTTCTAAATAAATCAACTGGAGAGAAAATGTCTTGGAATGATTGATATTATGAATACTTTCTGGATGCCTTACATTTATTTCCCAAAGTTATCTTTTATTTTTTGAAGGGGGCTTGTCTGATACCCTGGAGTTCTTTTCCCAAAGATGGATAAAGATCAACAATCAGCCGAAATTGGAGATGTGCAGGGGAGAAGTGTGTGTGGGCCCTCCCTCCTGAGAATTAATTGAACCTGCAAGCCCTTGTTTGGAGGAGATGATGGATGCTTTCAGGATGACAGAAGGAGAAAGAGATTTGGGAGCTATACTGAAGCGTTTCAATGCAAGAAGTTGTTATAACCCAGATGTAACCCAACTGTCTGAAGATAAATCTTTTCCTAGCCCCAGGCATATTGCTATTCTACCAGATTGGAGGGAAGAGAGACAACTGAGGTTGGAATTCTTCCAAGAAGACACCCCCAAGATTTATCCTGGAAGTCCATCAAGGGCAGATTTACATCAACAGTTCCAGAATTTAAAGG
>BHFT01081770.1:0-11791 GCA_004320025.1 Laticauda laticaudata | reverse complement strand
GCTCTCAAAAAGGGCGTTAAAATTGCATAACCCAGGACGCGGAAAACAAACACGGAAAGCAAGGGACGGGGGAGGCACGATAGGGCGGTATGGAAAGGGGAATGTCCATGGGAAGACCTAGCGGATGGAAGCGGAATGAGAGCGGATTGGGCACATCCACAAGGGCTTCTGGCGGAGGAGCGCAGCAAAAGCGGACAAGGAACGGAAAGAGCGGAAATGCAGAGCAGACGCCAAGCGGACCAGCGATGCCCAGAGCAGAGCCTAGCGCGATGAAGCGGATGCAGAGCGCGAAGCCTAGTGGATGGCCTAGCGGATGCCTAGCGGATGCCTAGCGTTCACTGCGGCATGGCGGGGAGGATGCATTGCGTCAGCCCCGCGGGATATAAAGGAAGCAGCTCCCAAGCACGGGTCACCATTCAGAGGAAAGACCTGCGTTCCAGACACTCTTGCCAGCAGCCAGCCAAGTCAGCAGCAAACCCAACAACCATTGGGCCGAAGAAAGAAATGGAAGCCTCTGCCATCTGCTGCCAGCCCTGGCAAGAGGGACAGGGCCACCCTCCACCCGGCCCTGACTCTGCTTCTGCTGGCTTTCTGCTGCCCGGCTCCGATTCTTTCTGGGTGCTGGGGCTTCTGCTGATGCTGCCTTCTGGAGGTTGGTGCTCTGCTGATGCTGCTTCTGCGATGTGATGCTTCTAGCTGGTGCTGTACTCTTGCTGATGCTGCTTTTTTTTCCTGGGTGGTTGGGTGGTTGCTTTCTGCTTGATGGCTGCTTCATGGTGGTGGTGCTTCTGCTGGTGCTTACTCTGCTGCGCACTGCTCCTTGGTGGCTGGGGCTTCTGCTGGGGCTTTACTCTGCTGGTGCTTTGCTCCTGGTGCTGGTGCTTCTTGCTGGTGCTTACTCTGCTGGCCGCTGCCCTTCCTGCGTGCTGGGGGCTTCTGGCGTTGGTGCTTACTCTGCTGGCGCGTCCTGCTGTGCTGGGCTTCTGCTGGTACTTACTCTGCTGGTGCCGCTCCCTCGTCCTGGTGGGTCCTTGCTGGTGCTCCTGCGTCCTGCTCATACTCCAGTCCTGCTGGTGCTCCTGGGGTCCTGCTTGGTGCCTCCATGGTCCTGCTCCTTGCCTGCTGGTGCTACTGGTGCTCCTGTGTCCTGCTTTTTCTGCTACTTGTTTGTTGCTGCTACTGCTGCCTGCTGGTGATCTGAGAGCAGCCCCTACAACCTCGAAGCCCCTCTGGATGAGGCCCATATGGCCCTGCCCAAGAGGAAGAGGGGCAGGACGCCCTATCTGTGAACGGGACAAGTAGAGGAGGCATACAACATAGAAGAGGAACATGAGTAGGAGTGCTGGAGTGGCTGAGGGCGAGAACGACGTATCTATGGTGAAGGGACACAGGCTCTATCGCCGAACAAAGGAAGCAGGCTGCTTGGAGAGAGAAGGCGGAGAGCCTGGGCTACACTCGGAGGTGCTCCTCGGCTGGTGCGCGAAGACATTGCACACCTGCGTACGGGAAGCTGTACCTCAAGAACAGAAAATCTGGCCAGGCTGGGTCTCTAGCTGATGGACAGAGAGACCTACGTGATGGGCCAAGTCCAGGGCTTCTTGGAGGGTAGATCTGCCACGAGGAGCAGCCCCTCTCACAACCCTCTATCTTCAGGCAGCTGCTGAGAGCCAGTCCTTCTTCTGGCAAAGAGTCAGCTCCTGTCTCCAGGCAGGTATCTGTTTGGAGCGTTGCCACGACGGAGACCCCCCCCGACCAGCTGCTTACTACCCATGGCGGAGCGCGGTGGAGGCACCCCCTGATGCCAGGTTGGGAAAAAGCTGAGGACGGCACTTCCACCCACAAAGCCCAACCCGCATCCCACCCCCAGCTCCATCTCCACAGAAAGCAGAGAGGCAAACCGGAGGGGCAGAGCCACACTGTCCTGCTGGAATAAGCAGGGGACACCATCAGGAGCAGCGTAGATCTCCCTCTCTCAGCTGCGTACACACCGACGGCACCCATCCTCCAACTGCAAGCCCTTCCTCAACCTATGTCAACCAGACCTCATGAACATGTCGGAACCCCAGTACCGAGGTGGTGAAACAGGATCACGATCTTCTTCACAACCTCCAGACCAACGAAGAACTTGCTCCCACCCAGTCCAGGCTGCTCCGTCCACCCCAGGTGCATGTCATGCCCGTCAAGGCTTTTCCCAGGCCCTCCCCTGTACCAAGGCTACGGCTACCAGGAGGTCCAGCAGCACAGCAGCCCTTCCCAGTCCAGCAACGGTCTACATCGGACGCCACGAGAGGTCCAGCTGATTGCCACCAGATGCCGCACCCAAGGATAACAATGGATGGAATATTTTTCTCGTCCACTGTGTCCTTTTTACAAACGTTTTGCATCCGTCGGCCAGTGTGAGAGGGCCTTTACTTTGGGTGAAACAAGCTGACTGCAGAGACAGAGGCAGGAGAAACAGAAACAGAAACATGAACAATAGCAAATACCATGCTGGTATAGTTTCCTTTCAACTCAAGAATGGATGGAGAGACCTTCAAAGTAGCAGTCAGAAAAAGTTCTAGGGGTTGTAAGCAGCCAGTTTTTCTAGTAGTTTAGTCCTATCCCATCATTGCCTCCCATCTTGCAGGTACAAGCAAGTTCTTGCTTTGCTTCCATTGCAGCTAAATAAAGTGATATAGGTTTCAAAATAAAATGAGCACAGTATTGTGCAGAATGCCACATATTGGCTGAATCCATGCAGTAAGTTGGCATAAGTCTGTGATACAGAGCTTATGATATTGCTTGCATTGGTAGGCAGCCTTTGTGTAGCTGTCCCATAATATGATGCTCTGAAGTAAGAATATCCCATGGCAAATGGACAGTTTCTGTCTTTGCAGAGCCACCAGAAAGAAAATTATGTACTATTTACCACTTTTCGCACTCTCCTATCGTAGTTTATTGAAAAGTAAAATAATCAGCCAGGTCCTATTATCAGTGATTGGGGTTCAAGGCTGAAGCCTGGGTGTGATGCAGGGAAGAAAACATCAGTTTAATCATTGCAGTGATGCAGGAATGCAGTATATATATTTTTTCTATCACATTTCATTGGTCACAAAAATTTACAGAACCATTGAAATATGCAGGATGGGTGGCACTAAAGACCTCAGAACCTATATTTATTTTAGAAGGTTCTCTTTCTGTCAAACCTTTGACCTTGAGTAAGAGAGGCAAAATCCAACAGAAGGAAAAGCTCAACCAGGATCACGCATGTGCCACCAATGCCCTCAATTCTGCAGGTTGACTTTCTGCTTGCTCCAGGAGTTCGATTCTGAGGGCTCAAGGTTGACTCAGTCTTCCATGTTTCTGAGATCAGTAAAATGAGGACCCAGATTGTTGGAAGCAATCATTCTGACCTAAGCTTCACAAAATCGTGAAACAGACTCCTTGTCCTGACAAAACCCTTTTTATTTGGCTAATTTGAATTCCTCTCATTCACATCCAGCAAAGTCCCTACAAACAGTCTTTCAAGGGTGAATTGCAACCACAGACCTTATCAGGCTTGGAGAGTTGCCAGGCCGATAGCTTCCAAGCACAACATTATACAAGGAAATACTTGGCAAGGAGTCTCTGTGAGTCATGAACTCAGATAAACAAATCTTCACATTAATTAAACAAACCAATTTTCTCCTGCAAACACCACTCCCCTTTCACTCCTCTTTATTCCCTATGGGAAGGGCTATTCACTATCCACCTGAACCTTTACTCCCAAGTCGATCCTTGTTCCTTAACTGTTCCCTTCTCCTGGCAGCTCTGCACATGCGTACACTGGGAACAGGCTCCAGCTATTCTTCTGCCCCATTGATCTCTGAATCCAAAGGCAGCTGATAACTGTCAGACGGCCCTGGCCCCAACTCTGCCTCCGATGCAGAGCATTCATCAGAGCCTTCCCCAAGACTCCAGGACTGGCCCATGTTCCTCCCCAAACTCCTCATTGTCTGAGTCTACCACCAGCTCCACTGGCCAATGGTGGGCCACAACGGCAATACACTGACTCTATAAACAGCTTAGGAAGGGCTGTAAAGTTCTGTGAAATGGTATATAAATCTAAGTACTATTGCTATTCTGCTGCGCGCACAGTGGCGGCGGCTTCTCCGAATCAGCGTGCCTAAGCATGCACACCCTTGCCTTCTGTTCTTGACAGTGGGTTTCTGAAGCAGCTTCTGAACGATGCCGTTCCAACAGGGTCGACTACCTCAAAGCAAAAGACACCCTGGGCATACGTAAGCTTTCCATCTCACCTAAGGCCTTTTTTGGATCCCAGCCAGCACATGCTTTTCATAGCAGACCCAGAGGGTGAACAGTACCTCAAGGGTGGAGGGGAGCCATTGCTTTCCCTGCCTTCCAGATGTTCACTGTCAGCTTTTTCCTCCCATCTTCCAGGCCTTCTCCCTCTGCTCCTCAGAAAGGGTTTTTTTTCTCTCTCTGTGTTCTCGCTAGGCCTCAGAAACTCTTCCTGTCACGATTACCCTGGCTGGAAGTCAGTGGTGTTTTCCCCTTTCTCCCCTTCCCTCCCCTGCACCAAACATGCAGTACATTCCTTTATGCAGGTTTCCATAGAGTTAAACTGTTCTTATTTTTTTTTCCCTTAAAGAGGTCAGCAAAAAGTCGTACAATAGGGGTCTCGTGTTCATGAACTGTGAAGGAATTTTTTAAAATTTCCCATGGTGGGGTTGGAGTGCAGCAAAAAAAAAGAAAAGAAAGAAAGAAATTTGGGGGGGGGGGAAGACAAATAAAGCAGGCGAGAGACTTGGGGGTGGGGTGGGGGTGTCATTTGTAAAGACATGTTGTCTTCCTGATCCCCAGTTAAAACTTGTTATTTCTCCTCCTCTCCCTCCACGTTTCTTTTTTTTCTATTAAAGTTATTTTTTTTAACCCAGCTTTAATTGCTTCAATCCTACTAAGCTGCCCCTTTTAAAATGAACGATTGTATATATTTCCTTGGCATCGGGAAATCCCTCGGACTGTAGGTTCATATTATCTAGACAAGCACTCTTTCAGAAGTAAATGCCATTCTTACATAGGGAAGTACTTTCGGCCCAAAGGGGTTAAGAAGGCCTCCTTCCATTCAGAAACATGCAGGGGTCCCACCGTAGCTGTTCCAGCCTTTAAAAATCTTTCCAGCTTCTTTTTTTTCCCCTCCCCTCTCCTTGTAACAAATCTGTACGACTGCCACCAGGACATAAGAAGCGTGTGCCTGTCACAGAAATAGAGTTTACTTTTTCCAAGTTGTTGTAGAGCGGCAGGGTATAAATACAGCTAACTCTGTATCTGACTTGGACTAAGAGCCTTTCGTATAAAATAAGGGGGCAAACTTCCCAAGAAAGCCAACAAGGTCCAGATCAAATTGCACCACTGAGCAAGGTAGAAAGGACACGGAGAAAACAGGTGTAGTTATTTCCTTTGTTTCAGCTCTTCTTCTTCTTTTCTTTTCTTTTTTTTAAAGTCAAGTACAGCCACACCCAGACCCGAGTCAATTGTCAGTATTTTCTCCGGAGATGTCCTTTTTCAAACTCTTCATGCGATGGATATGGATATGGATGTTGTCCTGGGATCGCCTTATCTTGTTGCTTCCGCAGCTCCTGCTCAAAAGTGCAGCTTTGCCTCCAATCCGGTATTCTCACGCTGGGATATGTCCAAACGATATGAATCCCAATCTCTGGGTTGACGCGCAGAGTACCTGTGGGAGAGAGTGTGACGCCGACCTGGTGAGTGATGATGCCCTTTCTCTTTCCTTCTTCTTCATGCTGAAAGTCACTTATAAATAGATCCTGATTGCACTGTTTATTGTAGCAAGAAGAGGCTGTGGGTGTTTTTGCAGGGAACAGAAGAGAGATAATCGATAGGAGAAGGCGGGGGGGGGGGGGACTTCGGNGGGGGGGGGGGGGAGGACTTCGGGAGAACTTGCTAGGGAGAAAGGACCAGGATTTGAAACCTGCAAGGGCTTCTGATCTTGTAGCTCACACCTAGATCTGATCATCCTGCTGGGACCAAGACAGGGGTCACCAGCTTGCCGTGGTTCTAACCTCATGCATGAATCAGTCCTTTGAATTTCATCTGGAGCAACACCACAAAAGGTCTGCTTTAATCATAGCAAGGGCAGGATGATCAAGGGAGAAAAGCCAGCCAGTGCCATGTGAAGTTCTTAGCATGGGGCTTTGCATGACCGTCTCGCTGTGCTGCAGAGCTTCCCCTCTATGCCTATCTTAATTGCCTCAATCTTCCAAGATGCCCCCCTCCTTTCTGTCCAGCCCCTGCTGGCTCAGAGCTCTTGAAATAGCCAGCCAATCAGTACTGACTGCTTTGAGAGGTGTGGATTTTCTTCCAGGAGGGCAGCTGTGTGTATTGCCTCACAGTGTAAAGAACTCATCTGCACCTATTTCAAAATCCAACACAGGTATTAAAAGGCATGTGCTGTTGAATGATGATTCCAAGAGGCAAATGTACTTGAGATGGTAGGTTACATGCTGCTTCTTGAGAAGTTGGCTTTGCTAGCTCAACTTCACCTCTCCATCCTCCTTTGTGCTCTCTCTGCGTCCTGGACCAGCCCAGAAGAATAAAGTTTGCTGTCATTGGCCAATGGCTCTTGGAGAAGACTCCTAATGCCACTCCTGATGTGTGAGGCTGATTCAGTGCTAAAAGGAGGTATGGCCTACCTGAAATGCAAGTGGCAAACAAATAGCAATGCAGGGTGATCACCTGTAATTCAGTGCAATATGGCAATGGGTAAGGAAGGTATAAATCCAAAGGGGGTCACTTTATAAATGAATGACTAAGGATGCATTCTAATCAATTAAAAACTATTGATTTATAGCTGAACCAAGAAAACAGAATTTTTCCAGCAAGAAAAGAAGATGGTCACATCTTCAGTGCATATATACAAGACATTGATGTGAGAAAAAAACCAAAACTGAAATCTAGAAAGACTAAATCAAGCATTTACAGTGTCATGTCATATCCCCTGCATTTTTGGAAGGTCTCATTATAAACGATAATGATAGCAGCAACATCTCATCCAGTGTTTGATGTTGGAACCCAGTGGAACCCAGGATCAAATTCTCTGCTTATTAATGTAAAAATCACCTGTCAGATAAATCATGTCATCATTTAGGCAAGTTGTGGTTCCTTTTACTCATTTGTTTTGTTTTGTTCTTCTGATGAAGGGCATTGCTTAACTAGAAAGTGCACCAGCTGGACAATGTAAGAATGAACATGTGACTCTGTGGTTGGTTGGTTGGTTGACTTTCTTTGGCTGCCCACCTCTTTCCCAACCTGATGCTGAGATGCACATCACTTATGTCAGCTGGAACCACTCTTTGCAAAATGACTCCCTGATCAGATGCCAACAGAAAAGCCACAAAACAGATGGCAGAATGGTGGAGTAAGGGAGGAGTGAAGTTATACCCAGCCAGACAATCTGGGGAGATGCCACAAGATTTCCACAAAGTTAGGTGAGAAATGTTTTGAATAGTTTCGGTATACTGAAATCCATTAAAAAATATTTCCTTTTATGAGCAGGGAAGATCTAGATTTAGTTGTGACTCTACAAGCCTTATACCTACTCAGCTGGGCCTTGATCATTTGGTATTGATGCTCAAGCTGTCAAGGAGTAAATTGAGCCTATTTTTGGATGCAGTCCTAAAGGGGTTAGTTGAGATATTGAAAAAAAATCAATAAAGCAGTGCATAACACAAAAGCTGCATCCAGACATTCACCTGGATCATGCTTATATCAGGCTCTGCTGTTTTGCTCCTTGAAAACCATACAGTACACCTTTTGATTGATGAACCAGATTTCCATTAGCTACAAGCAACACATAAAAATATTCACGGCTGTGCAATTTTCTTTTAGTTCATTATAAGGTTTTTTTTTGAGTAATTTGTTGGCTGCAAACTATTAAAACCCAATTATGTAATAAAGAAACTGAATAAATGCACCATTAAGACGTCTTTAGAAACTTGAATGTCTTTCGGATATACTGAGAGATATTTTACTGGCGGTTCTAGGTATACTCCTTGAAATCTTCAGACAACCGGAAAAACCATGAAGGTCTTTTATTGGTTTATGTACTGAGTTAAAATAGATGAGTAACTTTGGGTCTGCAAGAATCCAGATAACAATTGGATAGCAGCAAAGAAACACAAGAATTAACTGCCACATTCTAGTCCACATTCAGATTTCCCAGATGACTTCTAGTATAGGCCATGCCTTGTGAGCCAATAGTAGAACCAATAGTAACGTTTTATGATGTTAGGCCTCTCATTATTCATTCTGGGTATTACGAGAGTTATATTCAAGACATTGAGGGGTTTGTGTGTGTGCCAAGTTGCGGAAGGCTGAATTCTGTTCCATCAAAACCAATTCACATTATCCAAGAGTAAAATATAATTTGGAACCTTTGATAAAATGTACCACAGAAATGTAGGTTTAAGTTTTGGTGTATTTCAATAGGATGTAATTTCCAAATTTCAGAATTATACATGCATTACTTTTGGTGCATTTTGAAAACTTGATAGAAATCGTGTCTTGGTCTCTTCTACCAAGCTGAAATTGAGGCTTTGCAGAAAACACCCAGGATAAGAGCTAAGAAGCGGCTTTAAAGAAGTTGTGGGAGCTTCATCACTGGAAGCTTCAGGAAGAGACTGGACTGCCATCTGTCAAAAGTGGTGTAGAGCTTGCTTGGGCAGGGGTTGGACTAGATCAGTGGTTCTTAACCTTTTTGAAAGAATCGCCCCCTTGAGCCATTGAGGAAGTTATCATCGCCCCCCTCCCCCAACATAACCTCTCAATCACAACAACACAGGGGAAACATTCTTCATTTATGCAAATACGTTTTTTGTTTCTTTTATAAAAATTGTTATTCCTAGAACTATTTTATTCCATTTTGCAAATATTTATTTCCAGTTTTTCTCTTTCATATCTCAAACTGTGTTTGAAAATTCTGATGCCCACCCATCATTACTCTCCAAACTTGTGATACATGTTATTTCATTATTATATCTTATTTTTCAAGACACTTAAAATCGCAATGACCACTGAAAACAAAATTCAATTTCAAGAAAGATGAAATGCCCGAAAAACCAAGTAACATTTAATGATTAATTACAAGTGAATTTTTAAGACGCAAAAAGAAATATATAAAAGGGGCATAAGAACAAACCACAATGTAGGAACTAAAAATTTCAGACAAAAAACTCTGAAACCTAAGTTAAGATTTGAGGAAAATATATATTCCAGCCACATTGTAAAAAAGGGTTTTAAAAGACACAAAGAAATTGTACAGAAGGAAAGCAACAAAAATCAAGAGCGACAATTAATCGGTTAGAGTGATAGAGGCTGCCTGCGCAACATGCATGAAGATGAGCGAGACGTATTCACCATGTCTGGGCGTTCTGTACTGAAATCTAAGCTGGAGGAACATTTTTAAAACACAGTTCAATCCACTAATAGCGAGCGATCTTGATTGTTTTTTAGATGGATATTTTACAGTGGTTCTTCGTACGAAAAAAGTCTCAAAAGTGTCCCCAAAATCTTCTCGCTCCATCGCCCATATCCCCCCCTTTTTGTTCCATCACCCCCTGAAAAATGAAATTGCCCCTGGGGGGCAAATTCACCCAGGTTAAGAACCACTGGACTAGATGACCTACAAGGTCCCTTGCAAACTCTGATAATCTGTCATCTGTTGAAATTAGGCAAGGTTGGCATAATCCTGACTGATAAACTTATAGTAACTACTAGCACTACTTCAGGTATGGTCCTTCCATCGTTTTTTTCAAAGCATATTTGAATATGGTAAATGTTCAAACCTTGGCACTTTCTGAATCGTGAAAAACATGTACTTCTGGCTCAGCAGATTCCTGACAATGAAAGTCAGATTTTTTTAACATCCAACCCGGAAGAACTCTAGTAACAATTTCAGGATTTGAATGACTGGCCATTCGTTAATATCACCTGCTATATAGTCTCTTCAGATGAGGGGTCCCACCACCAGTCTAAAAGGGTTAAAACAAAAAAATTATAAAAAAAAAAATAAAAAAAAAAAAAAAAAAAAAAAAAAAAAAAAAAACATTTCACCACATAGCAAATTAGGGAGGAAGAGAGAAAAAGGGCTGGGGGGGGGGGAAGGGGGGGGGAGGGGGGAAAAGCGCAGCCAGAAAAGAGAGAATTGAGAATATGAAAAAAAAAAAAAAAAGGGGGTCTAAGGTGATACTCTTTCCCATTGGCCTATTCCAATAAAACCCCAAGCCCCAATCTGGCTACGCACCATAAATATGCGTCCTGGAAGAACAGTGGAAATCTTTATTAAACAAACATTGAAGTCGTTCCTAAACTTCATTCATGTCGGCATGATACTCCCTATTTTAATTTCCTGGAAATCAGTTTTCCAGCTTTATAGGTAACTTTTTGATTGTTTGAATCCTTCTCAGCCAATTACAAAAGGGTGTTTTCTCTGTTGCACTATTGCCTCTAATGACCAGCGAGAATGCCAGCGGCAAAGAAAATATATCTAAGATTGTTGTAGCTCTTTCTCACCGGTAGCACCTGATACCTGTCTATGAAGGTCGCAGTTAAACTATCTGGGAAAGAGAAAGCATAAACACTCGGATAGCAGGTTAACCAGAATACAGAAAGCTGTGGTGAACTTAACAAATATAGATAATCGTGCAAAAGTTCATTTATTTCAGTAATTGCAACAGTGAACCTATATAATAGATAGAACATCATTACATGACAGCAAGATAGTTGAACCATTAGATTCCATAATTGGATAAAGAATATGAGACTTACAAACTCAATTCCCCTCCAAATCTCAGAAAATTAGAATATTGTGAAAAGGTTTCAATATTCTAAGGCTCAGTGTCCACTTAATCAGTTAATTAAAGCCATAACAACCTGACAAAGGGTTCCTGAGCCCATCCCCTACAATAGAGTATCTTCAGTACTGGTTCAGTAGAGCACATCATGGGAAGAACACAGTCACGAATAAAAAACAAGCTGAACCTGACAGTAGTGTAGAAAACATCCTTGACACCACTCATAAGGAGGAAAGCCTCAAAAGAGAACAGGTAATTGCAAATGACAGTTTCTGATATTCCCAAAGTGCTGTAGTCAAAGCACGGAGATCAGAAAGTTATGCTGGAAGCGGAAAATGTGGAAGAAAAAGGTGCACAAGCATCAGAGCGATGACTAGCAACCTGGAGGGAGGATTGTCAGGAGAAAGGCGCATTCAAAAGCTGTTGGTGTCTTTACAAGGAATGGACTGAGACTAAGGAATCGAAATGCATCAAGAGCCACCAAACAGACAGGGATCGGGACTCATCGGGGCTCCAATACAAATGTCCCAGATTCCTCTTGTCAAGCCGCTCTGAACATACAAAAACAACGTCAGAGGTCTTACCTGTGCGCTAAAGAAAAACAGAACTGGTACTGTTGCTCAAGTTGTTCCAAAAGTCCCTTTTTCTGATGAGAGCAAACTTTTGCATACTCATTTGTAAACGCCAAAGCACCCAGAAGTCTGTGACGGAAGGACATGGAGAGCACACACTGCAAGATGCTTGAAAGTCCAGTGTGAAGTTTCTCCACAGTCTGTTGATTTAGCGAGCCATGTCATCTGCTGATGTTTGGTCCACTTGTGATTCTATTGTAGTCGAGGTCAAACGCCAGGGCTACCAGGAGTGATTGGTTTGGGCGCTCATGTGAACCTTCCTTCCTACAAAACTTTCAATGAGCACTTACCACAGACAAGCTTTAAGGG
>BHFT01081764.1:4515-27809 GCA_004320025.1 Laticauda laticaudata | reverse complement strand
CCTCGTCCCCCACCCCATCATCGCTTTCTACCCCAATGGATGGTTGAAGGGAAAAGGGGATCCCCCGTTTCACTTCCCCCCTTCCCTGACTCCCCAAACCCCTCCTTTGAGGATTCTTGCTTAGATTGACACCTGTCTCTCAGGATGGACTGTTCTCATCCCCCTCCCCTTTTCCCCCACCGCCAGAGGACGGAAACCCCAAATGATTGCGAAAGATAGACGAAGCCACTTGTGAAAGGCCCAAGCAGCCGAAATATAAGGAAACCGTTGCTCCTTTACTGACTAAGGAAGTCGGCTGAAATGCAACCAGCTCTCCTGAACAAAAATAAAATAAAATAAAATAAATACTGGAAGTCCTCAACTTATAACAGCTCATATAGGGACCGCTCAAACTTACAACAGCGCTAAAATAAAGGGACTTCGGACGGGTTTTTTTTCCACCCTTCGGACCGTGGCAGCATCCCTGCGGTCATGTTGACTGACATTCGGAGGCTTGACAACTGACTTGCATTTGTCACGGTTTTGCACCATCCCCGGGGGGGGGGGGGGNNNNGGGGGGGGGGGGGGGAATGTCACGTGGTCCCCTTTTGCGACCAGCAAAGTCAATGGGGAAGCCAAGTTCATTTAACGACCGGGTTCCTAATTTAATAGCTGCAGCGGTTCACTAATTGTGGCAAGAAAGTTCATAAAATGGGGCAAAACCAGAGGTGGGATTCAACCGGTTCAGACCAGTTCTGGAGAACCAATAGTGGAAATTTTGAGTAGTTCGGAGAACTGGCCAATCCCACCTCTGACTGGCCCCGCCCCCATCTATTCTCCACCTCCCGTTGAGCCCCAGCTGATTGGCTGGCTTTTCTTTGGTTTCCCTGCACAGGAGAACAGAGCTGGAAAGCAGGTTAGTGGGATGGGGAGGGAATGGGTAATTTTCAGCATCCTTCCCCCTGCCACACCCACCAAGCCACAGCCACTAACCATGCCATGCTATGCCCACCACACCACGCCACACCCACAGAACACCACGCCCATCAAGCCATGCCCATCAAACCACACCCACAGCTGATCAGCTGGGTCTTTGGTTGCCCCGCACAGGAGAATGGAACTGGAAAGCAGATTAGTGGGGTGGGGAGGGAAGGGAGATTTTGCAGTAACCTTCCCCTGCCATGCCCACCAAGCCACACCCACAGAACACTACGCCCACCAAGTCACGCCCATAGAATGCCATGTCCATAGCTTATTGGCTGAGTCTTCTTTGGTTGCCCTGCTCAGGAGAACGGAGCTGGAAAGCAGGTTAGTGGGGTGGGGAGGGAAGGGAAGGGGGATTTTGCAGTATCCTTCCCCTGCCACAACCACCAAGCCACGCCCACCAAACCACAGCCACAGAACGAGTAGTAAAAAAAATGGAATCCCACCACTGGGCAAAACTCATTCAACAAATGTCTCGCTTAGCAACATACGTTTTGTACTCTTTGGTGGTTGTAAGTTGAGGACTTCCTGTATTTAAAAGGCAAAAGAATCTTCTTGAATGAGAAGTGAAACTTCTGCAAAGAAGAACCAGAAAGTCCAGTTGCCTCTTGAAGAAGCATTTGGGGAGCAACGCCGAATTATAGGTATTTTCTTCTATTGAAATCCTGTTCCTCCTGCTTGTTTTTCAGGGGCTTGCCTTTGCCTAACCTCACGTGTCTCAACCTCAGGGGCTCGAAGATGGGTGGACTTCAACTCCCAGAATTTTCCCAGGGAGTTCGGGGAGTTAAAGTCCACCAACCTTAACTCTGTCAACAGAGCATTCGGACGAGATGAAAATTCTGAAGGTTAGAAATGTCCGCGTGATCTGACGTCTCTTTTTTTCCCCCCCTGGAATTTTCCCACCTCCAGAAAAGATGGCTGAGACTTTGGGGGTCTCTGAGAAGGTGACCGTCTTCGGCCAGGAGGGGGACCTTACTTACCGCATCCCCGCTCTGCTCTACTTGTCTTCGGAGTCCACCTTCCTGGCCTTTGCGGAGGAACGCTCTTCTCCCCGGGACGAACACGCCAAGTTCCTGGTGATGCGACGTGGACGGAAAGAGGGCCTGCTTGTGAAGGTAACCCTGCAGCCCCAAAGCAGCTGTGATTCTCTGCTCGTTCCATCTTCCACCTTTCAGGTGGAGTCCGAGCACCCCGTAGATTGTCGTTCCATCTCATGTTGTAGAATGACTGCGCTCACACAACCGCTTGAACCAGACTAGCAAAGGTCCAAGTTGCTACCCTAGTACAGCATGCTAAGTTTGTTTTATACAGTATTAGCCTGAATTTATTTCATTGTGGCTTAGTGAATGAGGGATTCCAGACAAAATTATCAAATCAAAAGTTTGGGAAATAGGCTGACATAGAAGGGCGTCTCCTGCAGATGCGGTCAAAAATGTCAAGATGGTGGACACGTTTTGGGGCAATTAAATCCCATGTATCTTGAGTTTTGAGGATGCCCTTGTGAGGCAATTTTGTGGTCGGAGAAACCTGCAAATTTTATTAGCATCACAGCCCAGTTTCTTACTTTCCTTACTTGGGGACTGCAGGTAAAAAAAATCAGGCTTTAAAACAATTGGGCTTTTGCCAGTTGCAAAGAAAGTTAGTATTTGTAGTTGGATGAAGAATGATCGTCACCTGACAAGCATGCAATTCAAATCAATATTATCCATTCAGGCTGATTGGGTTCAATTGGTATTTTAATCTGCAAACAGTCTGGATTCTTCTCTGTAGGTGAAGTGGTTTGCTGTTAGTGGTTTATCTCGGTGCATGTATACCAACAGGTATACAAACCATGAACTATAGCTTAGTGTTGTGCATGAATTAGAATACTGGCTTGTATTCTAATTCATGCACAATGCTAAGCTATAAATTTCACAAGCTGCAGTGTTCTTTTATGCAAGATGTTTATGCAGGGGTGGGATTTACAAATAAAAAATTTTTAACGATTAGTTCTGTGAGTGTGGCTTAGGTGGTGGGCGTGGCTTGGTGGTCATGTGACTGGGTGGATATATGGCTTAGTGGTCATGTTATTGGCTGGGTGTGGCCAATTCAATATCACTCACATCGAGGCACACATCTCCTCACCTGGCCTCTCATGACTGTGGGGATGCTGCAACAGCCATAAGTGTGAAAAATGGTCATGTCACTTTTTTCAGTGCCATTGTAACTTTGAATGGTCACTCCATACAAGCAAAGTACCAGCAAAGGATGGAAACTAACCATGGAGAAAAGCAACCTCGAATTAAGGAGAAATTTCCTAATGGTGAGTAATCAACTAATGGAATAACTCATCTTCAGAAGTTGTGGATGCTCCATCACTGAAGGCTTTCAAAAAGAGACTGGACACCATTTGTCTGAAATGGTATATAGGGTCTCCTGTTCGAGCAGGAGGTTGGACTAGAAGACCTCCAAGGTCCCTTCTATTATTCTTCATTCTATGTATACAAAGTATGGTTTATGGCTTAGTGCTGTGCATGAATTAGAACACTGTGGCTTATAAACAAACTTGCGAGTTATACTTAGTATTATGCATAAATTAAAACCATGATTTATACCTAGTGTGCATGAAAAAACACTGTGGCTTGTATACAAACCAATTCATAGCTTAGCTGGTGGCATGAAGTAGAACGCTGGCATGCTGGCTTAAAACAAAACATGATTTAGTGCAAAATAGGCAGTGCAATAGCTGCAATAAGTCCCAAGCCTTTTCTTCCTTTTCGCCAAAGAAAGCCAACATGATTTGCCAGGATTTGATGGACAATTTCATATCTGACCATTTAATATCTTCTCTCTAGTGGGGTCCCCTGCAAACTCTGGAAACTGCGGTCCTATCCAACTATCGCACCATGAATCCGTGTCCAGTGTACGATGCAAAGGAAGGCACAATTTTCTTGTTCTTCATCTGTGTGAAGGCCAATGTGTCAGAACAGCATCAGATCAAGACAGGGAGAAACGCTGCCAGGCTGGGCTACATCTTCAGCAAAGATGGTGGACGTGCTTGGAGCCCAATGACGGACTTGACCGAAGAGGTGATTGGAGATGATGTGAGCAACTGGGCCACGTTTGCTGTAGGGCCTGGCCACGGGATGCAGCTGAGTTCTGGGCGGCTGGTCATCCCAGCTTATGTTTATTACATCCACACACGTATGCTTGGACACCCACTCTGCTGTGGCACCAAACCTCGCTCCTTCGCCTTCGTTAGTGATGATGGTGGGAAGACATGGCAGAAGGGCCACCTTCTCCAAAAACCACTGCAAACACTGGAGTGCCAAATGGCTGAGTTGATGGACCAGAATAATAGCCTGGTATTATACTGCAATTCCCGTAGCCATGACAGATACCGGGTCGAAGCCTTCAGCAAAGATGGTGGACTTCTCTTCGAAGCCCCCTTCAAGTCTCAGAAGCTGGAGGGGCCGAGTAAGGGTTGTCAAGGTAGCGTGGTGAGTTTTCCTTCACCACAACGGGGGTCTGAGTCTTCCTTGGCCTCCTCAAAGACTCCCAAATTGTGGCTGATCTTCTCCCATCCCACCAACCGAAAGAAGCGTGCAGATCTGGGCATCTACTTGAACCCCTGTCCGTTGGAGAAAAATTCCTGGATGACACCCTGGATCTTGAACATGGGACCCAGTGCCTACTCAGATCTGGCTGTTTGCAAAGGGGAAAATCCTCTCTTTTTTGGCTGTTTGTTCGAATGTGGAGCGTCGACACCCAGTGAAGAGATCGCCTTCCAGTTATTCAGTGATGCCATAGTCCTGAAAGAAAAGGAAAGGCAGGGAAAAAAAAAGAATAAATAGTGAAACAAGAAAATATGAAAAAATAGAAATGCATAGGATTATATAGATTATATAAAACATAATAGAAATTGAAGGGAAAGGAAATAAAGAAAAAGAACAAATAGTGAAACAAGAAAATATGAAAAAATAGAAATATATAGAATTATATAGATTATATAAAACATAATAGAAACTGAAAGGAAAGGAAAAGCAGTAAAGAAAAAGAGTAAATAGTGAAAAAAATGAAGTCCAAATGAAGTCAGAGGCACTGAGGTGAACTTGTAGTTTTATATAAATAAATATATTTTATAACTATATATACGGCAAACTAGGCTAACAGGAGCATCAGTCAAGACAGCAGGAAGATCGTGAGATAAATTACAAGGCAAGCGGAAGAAAAAGGCGGGAAAAAAGGGAACCTCCCCCTCCACGCTCACACAACCAATCAGAACACAGCTTGCCTCATGCAGGAGCTAGCCTCTCGGATCATGACTCTGTATTCTGCCTTATGGTACAAACCCACCACCCTGCTCCAGCTACCAAATGTAAATATCTTCACGTTTTCCCCTGAATAGAATAAAATAGAAAATAATAGAGAATAGAATAGAATTAGAACTAGAATAGGGAAGAGAAGAGAAGAGAAGAGAAGAGAAGAGAAGAGAAGAGAAAAGAGTTGGAAGGGACCTTGGAGGTCTTCTAGTCCAACTCCCTGCTCAGGCAGGAAATCCTATAGCTGTTCAGTCTCTTCTTAAAAACCTCCAGTATTGGAGCACTGCGATTATGTCACTCCTGATCTTTCTTTTCATTAAAATTCCATCCTAATTTCCTTCTTTCCATAACCCACCTTTTCTAATCTTCAAAAACATATAAGCGTGAAGCTCACTTTTTTTTTTCATTTTTGAGCAAAAAAATTCATGAGGGATTTGCAACCACAGATAAATACAGTTATTGATCTTTCCTGAAATCAATTTTGCCACCTCTGCTAGTTTTGTCATCTTCAACAGCCATTCCTCCATCCTGGATATTTTAGAATCTTTCCATTTTGACAACAGATTAATCATCTCACAAAAATAATCATATTACAATGATCTTCCCTGGCTCTTTTTAATTGGCCGTTCATTATAATGAACTGTACTAATTTCTTTGCCAAAACAAAAAATGTTTTGCAAAATAAATAAAATGATAATTTAAAAAGCCAAGAATATGTCCTACTTGTCATGCACGAATCTGTCCAGTAGGTGGCAAAATAGGCATTCATCTTGAAAGACTAGACTAGACCAGTTGCAAAATTCGGGATTAAAAAAAAAATAATTCCTAGCATAATCCGCCTATCAAGGCAACAGTCCCTGCCTTCTTAGAAACAAATATTAGGAAAGAAGTTTACAGAAGAAACGCAACAGTAGGGAAGTTTGCATAGGGTGCTAAGAATTCTAAATCTCCAACAGAAGAGATGGCTCCAATGTGCAAATCTGCACCAGAATATTTGCTGGTCCAATCCGCCCATCCAGACAGGTTGTAGGAAAAAGATTCTTTGCAAGCAAATAGGATGGACAGAAAAGGCAGGAGAAATGAAAACAATGCACAAGTAGCCAGTTTGGTGTATATACCGTAGTAGTGGTGAAGGTGCTGGCAACTGTGAGTTCTAGTCCTACTGCCTTAGGTACAAAGGTGAGGTGGGCCATCCAATCACCAGGATATGGTGAGTTCTAGTCCCAATTTTAGGCATAAAAGTATGTTGAGTGACTTTGGGCCAATCACCAGGAGACGATGAATTCTAGCCCTGCCTGAGCCACAGAAGCCAGCTAGGTGACTTTGGGCCAATCGCTAGGAGACAGTGAGTTCTAGTCCTGCCTTAGGCAAGAAAGCTAATTCTCTCTCAGCCCAACCCACCTCACAGGGTTGTTGTTATGGGGGAAATAGGAAGCGGGGTTATTAGCCCTGCAAGCAGTCTACTAGTGGGAGGGGGGTGGTGGTGTGGAGGCATTTTCAAATGATTTTACCCAGCCCCGTTTGGATGCCCTCGATTGCCCTGTTAACAGCTTGCTCGGTTTGCCTTCCGCTCCGGGGTGCAGGAGCCCGGCTCCCGGATCAAATGTCAGGGAGACCGCCGCCTCCTTGCCTATTTTGCATGAACTTGCACCTGGGGGAGGAAAAAGTCTCCCCACAAAGGCTGCTGTCAATCACCCCTCTGGGGGGGGGGGAAAGCCGCTCCTTTCCCTTCTCACCCCCCGCGCGCGCCCTTCCTGCCGGATCCTATCCCGATCCAAGAGCTGCCCGCCCCCCCCCCGCCCCTCAATCCCCGCCCGGCTTCCCGTTCGCCGCCTCCGCCTCCGCCTCCTGCTTCCCGGGCGGGCCGGGGGGCGGCAGGAGGCGCGATGCTGCGGGCGGCGGGGCGGCTGCTGGGGCTGCTGGGGCTGCTGGGCGCGCTGGGCGGGCTGCGCGGGGCGCCGGGCGAGACCTTCAGCTCCATGCTCAGCATCCGCCGGGCGCTGGGCACGGAAGGGGCGCTGCTGGGCCACCTGCGCTCCTACCTGGAGCACGAAGCCAGCCGGCTGCGGGACCTGGACAGGTGAGGCGGGAGGGAGGGAGGGACACCCCTCCTTCTCTCTCCAGTCTCCTTCCTTCCTTCCTCTTTGCTTTCTTTCTCTTCCTTCCCTCTTTGCTTTCTGCCTCTTTCTCTCTCTCTTTTCTTTCTTTGTCTCTTTCTTTCTTTCTTTCTCACTTTCATCCTTCCTTTTTCTTTCTTCCTCCATCCCTCCCCTGACCTTTCTTTCCTCCCTTCCCCTTCTCTCCTCTTCTCCCTCCCTGTCTCTTTCTTTTTTTTTTTTGCTTGNCCCTCCCTGTCTTTCTTTTTTTTTTTTGCTTGCTTGCTTTTTTCTCCATTCCCGTTCCTCCCTCCCTCCCTCTCTCTCTCTCTCTTTCTTTTGTTCATTCTCAGTTCCTTTCTTCCTTTCTTCCCACTCTTTCTTTCTTTCCTCCTCTTTCTTTCTTCATGCCCCTTCCTTCCTCTTCTTTCTTTCTTTTCTCTTTCTCCATTTCCCTTCCTTCCTTCCTCTTTTCCTCCCTTCCTTCCATCCACCTTCCTCCTCCCTCTTCTCCTTGCTTCTTTCCCCCCTTCCTTCTTTCTCTCTTTCTCTTCGTTCCCCCTTCCCTTTTTTTCTTTCCTTCCTTCTTTCACCCCGGAAAGTGGATTGCACCCCAAGTGCCAAGAAAAAGTTGCAGCTCAAGGGCTGATCTCTCAGCCAAACACATGGACCCCAATTGGTCTTAAATCCAGTCAGGTAAAAGCTTCTTTTTCCTCCTCCTTTGCATTATCTCTTGGATTTCAAAACAGAGACTGGGACCCTGCAGGCATTCACTTAAGTGGCCTCTAAAAACAATGCTGAGCTCATTTTATGTTGCTTTTGATTTCCTTCTGCCAAGTTCTCTTCTGCAGACCAAATTCCCCAACTTTAAGTGGTAAAAAAGACCACTTTACTGCACCTTAATTTTCAGGGATTATTGCTTAGAAGACTTAAAATAACTTTATTGCCACGTTGAATGTACACTAATTGGCATACATTAAAATGAAATTTTGTGGCATACAGCTACACACACCATATGTAGTACATATTGGAGGCTCTCCACCTCCAATATTCACTACATAAAGATGACAACAATAAATAAATCCAAGATTATGCATGTACCCACATATATTATCTGTGTATAATATAGTTCAGATGTATACATGTACATGGCAAGAAAAACTAATATTGCGAATTTGCCAGACATATGGCATAGGGAACAAAGCTGTTACAGAATTTGGAAGTCTTGTTATAGATACTTTAAAACCTCCTCCCAGAGGGGAGGAATAGAAACAGACTGTAAAGTGGGTGTGTGGGGTCTCTAATAATTAAGCGTTAAGAGTTGTTAACTTAATCTTACGTAGCTTTTTCTTTGGTAATATTACACTAATAACAAGAAACACTTGCTAGACCAATACTCCAATACAGCTCATCAGTCTGGAACCCACATTATGTATCTGATACTAACACAGTTGAGAAAGTCCAGAAATATTTCCCAAGAAGAGTTCTCCACTCCTCTACTCGTTGCACAAGACCTTAGGCCACCAGACTCGAAATTCTAGACCTAGAAAACCTTGAAGTACGCCGTCTTCGGTCCGATCTGTGGTATATAAAATCATACATTGCAATGTCCTATCTGTCAATTAATACTTCAGCTTCAACCATAACAACACAAGAGCAAACAATAGATACAAATTCAGGGTTAACCGCACCAAACTTGATGGCAGGAAATACGACTTCAGCCACAGAGCGGTCAATGTCTGGAATCCTCTCCCTGACTCTGTGGTTTCTCCCCCAAACCCCAAAAACTTTAACCTTAGACTGTCTACTATTGACCTCACCCCTTTCCTAAGAGGTTGTAGGGATGTGTATACTTATAACTATTATCTTGTAAGCAATTGACAAATAAAAATAAATTAAATAAATAAAATGCTTTGAGCTCTGAGCACATAGCGCTTATAAGCAGCATCCTGAATGACAGGAAGCAAGCTTTCTATAGCCTTCTCCACAGTCCTCATCACTCTCTGTAGGGACGTTCTATCTGAGATGGCAACAAACAGGGATGCGGAGAAGAGCAACCAAGATGATTAGGAGACTGGAGGATAAGACATATGAAGGACAGTTGCAGGAATTGGGTGTGTCTTGTTTAATGAAATGGTAGAGTCTCCTGCTTGAGCAGGGGGTTGGACTAGAAGACCTCCAAGGTCCCTTCCACCTCTATTCTTTTGATTGATTAATAAATGATAATAAAATAATAACAATAAAATGCCATTTCTGTTTCCCAGGTTCTACCAGAAGATCCAGGTTTTGCATCAAGGATCGAGCGGCACTATGGCGAACCCACTGATGGCGTTTGCCCTGATCAAGAGATTGCAGTCGGACTGGAGGAACGTGGTTTACAGCCTGGAAGGAAGTGAGAATATTCAAGGTGCACCTTCCTTACAACTCTTTAATCTCAGGAGAGAGGAAGCTCATTTAAATGGGTCTCCAGGAGTATGACCAAATAACAGCAATCCTTGATTTACTACCGTTTGAATGAACGCTTGTAAATCAAGGACTGCTTTCATTTGGGCGTAGTTCTATAGACCACCCCCATTGTGAATGGCATGGTGGCCTAGTGGTGAAGATGCTGGCCTCCCATTCAGAAGGTTGAGAGTTCAATCCTAGGTAGCTGCAGATATTTCTATCATAGGACGCAAAGAAAAAAAAATCTGCTGGTAACTCCACATAGACATCAGGAAGTGCATCCGGTCAGTAAATGCTCAGCTCCATCCAGTCACCCCGACTCTATGCCAAATTAAGTAATAAAAAGGGAGTTTGAAATTACAACCATGCTGAAAGGAAGTGTTATGGCCTGCTGGCGGTTAGTAGACCTGGCAGCAGAGTTGGACTCGAAGGAGGTTGAGGAGGAACAAGGGCCAGTCCAGGAGGTTGAGGAAGGCTCAGACGAGGCCTCTGCATCGGAAGCAAGAATGAGGCCAGGACTGTCTGGCAGTCATCAGCTGCCTTCAGTGTCGACAGCAGTGAGGTGAAGGAGCAGCTGGAACCGGTTCCCAGCGTGCACATGTGCAGAGCTGCCAAAAGAAAAGAGCAATTATGAACTAAAGGTTGACGCGGGAGTAAAGCCACAGGTGGACTATGAATGGCCCCTTCCATAGGGATTAAAAGAGGAGCAAAAGGGGAGGGGGCTTTTTGCAGGAAACCATTCATTGCAGCAGTGTGAAGCTCTGTCTGTGCATCTCAGAGACTCTGTGCTGAGTCCTTCCTTGTCATCACTGCGTTTGGAAATATTTACTTGGCAGCTCTCCAAGCTAGATGAGGTCTGTGCTCCTAATGACACCCTTGAAAGACTGTTGGCCAGGCCTTTGGCTGAATGTGAATGCAAGAAATTCACCCTTGTTTAATAAAAGGGGTTTTGCTGAGATGAAGAGTCTGCTTAGTACTTTTGGGGGAAGCCGAGGTTAGAAGAGAAAGTTACTTAAACCCAGTCGTCACACTTATGACCAGTGTAAGGACCTTGCAATCACTTGATCCAAATTTGGGTGCTTGGCAACCAGTAAGTATCTATAATAGTTGTAGCATCCCAGGGTCATGTGATCACTATTTTTCACCTTCCCTGCTGGCTCCTGACTAGCAAATCAGTGAGAGAAGCTGGATTCACTTAACGACCAAGGCCAAAGAGGTTTTTAAGCAGATACTGGACATCAATTTGTCTGAAGTGGTTTAGGGTCTCCTGCTTGAACAGGTGGTCAGACTGGATGACCCCCAAGGTCCCTTCCCACTCTGTTATTCTGTTGTCCCAACTGATCTGGTTTTTCAGCCCTGAAGGTCAGCTATCACCGCTTAGAAGACCATCTACCTCTCTTTGAGGATCTCGAAGGAGCAGCGAGGGCCCTCATGCGCCTTCAGGACGTCTACGCTCTGAGCGTCAAAGAGTTGGCCAGAGGCCGATTTCAGACGACCAACGGGGCCAATCCTGATCTCTACCATCCCCGCCAGGATTTTGTCTTGTCTGCCGATGACTGTTTCCACATCGGGAAGGTGAGTCACCGAAAGCCAAGATAGCCAAGAGATGATTCCTCAGACATGGAAATTCCCAGTTGTGGGTTCTCCTGCCCCCCACACCAGACACACATACATATCCTGGCCTTGTTTACTAAAGGGGGACTTGGAATACAGGTAGTCCTCGACATACATCCACAATTGAACCCAAAAATTTTGGGAGACGTGTGTTAAGTGAATTTTGGCCCCGTTTTTATGACCTTTTTTGCCATGGTTGGTAAGTGAATCACTACGGTTTATGAGTTAGTAACCCAGTTGTTAAGCGAATCTGGCTCCTTCTGTTGATTTTGCTAGGTTGCAAAAGGGGATCATGTGACACATATACCTGGGACACTGCGACCGTCATAAATATGAACCAGTTGCCCAGCTTCCAAATTTTGATCACGTAATCATGAGGAGGCTACTGTTGTGGCCCGGTGATGGCAGGTGGAGCTGGCAGCAGAGTCGGACAGTAGTGAGGAGGTTGGGCAGGAACCCAGGCCATTCCTGGAGGCTGAGGAAGGCTCGGATCAGGGCCCTGCATCGGAGGCAGAGATCGGGCCAGGGCAGGCTGGCAGTTATCAGCTGCCTTCAGGCTTGGACAGCAGTGAGGTGTGGGAGTTTCTAGAACCAGTTCCCAACCTACACATGTGCAGAGCTGCCAAAAGGAAGGCGCAATTAAGAACTCAGGGCTGACATGGGAGTAAGGCCACAGTTGGATGATGAATGGCCCCTCCCATCAGGATTAAAAGAGAAGCAAAAGGGGAGGGAGTGTTGTGGTTCGCGGCAGCAGGTGCAGATGGCTGAGGAGAGCGAGGACTCTGATGAAGGGCCAGGACCATCAGGGAGTGGACTTCTGCTTTCAGAGCTTGTGGAGGCTGGCAGCAGTGATGAGGAGGTTCCCGAGGAGCCTGTGCCAAGTGCGCGTGAGCAGGATTGCTGTTACAGCAGCACAGGCGATTTGGGAGTAAGGCTACAAGGTAATGGCCCTTCCCTCAAGAGGATAAAAGCCAGGTTTGGAAAAGTGTTCTTTGCAGAGAGCAAAGAAGCTCTGAAACTCAACTGGTGGACATCTTAGTTCGTGTTTGGAGAATACTGTAAATTAGTTCTTATCTCTGGGTTTTGGGCAGCCTTGACAAACAACTTGGCAAGGCTCTTTCTTTTCGGAGCTAATTGTTGGAAAGCAACCTTTTATCTGTAAAGGAACAGAATTGTGATTCCTTTTGCAGGAATTTTTTCCCTCGTTCGGTTGTCTGTTCGTTCCAGCCTCGTGCAGATTTGTCTGTATAACCCAGCCCTTCCTTGTCAGCACTGAGTGTGGAACTATTTATCGGACAGCCTTCCAGGATTGATAAAGGTCTGAGTTCATTAGTCTACCTTCACAAGAGTGTTTGCCAAGCCGTTGGCTGACTGTGAATGAAATAAATTCACTTTAATGTAATAAAAGAAGGTTTTGCCGGGACTCAGAATTGACTTAGTGCTGTTTGGGGAGGCCTAGGACCAAAGACTTAAGTGGGGAAAACAGCCAGATATATCACATTTTCCCACCCTCTTGTAACTTTGAAAGGTCACCAAATGAACTGCTCTAAGTCGAGGACTACCTGTACACCGGTCCTACAAGAGGTGGTGGCAGAAGCTTGGAATTAGCTGGTCCTGTGGGCCATCTTGGCAAAGCTTTGGGATGTCCACTTGGGTTCCAGGGAAGGCCAAACCATCTTGAGTGACAGGGGCATCGATCAATCAAATGACCGCTCTTATCTCTTCTTTCTACAATCTGTGTGGATTGTACATCCGAATCAGTTTCTTGCAGGTGGCTTACGATCAGGAGGATTATTACCACTCCATCCCGTGGATGGAGGAAGCTGTCCGGCTCTTCCGGATCTCCTACGGGAACTGGAACACGGAAGATGAGGGGAGCCTGGAAGAGGCCCTGGACCATTTGGCCTTCTCCTACTTCATGGTGAGCCAGGCAGGATTTTCCTGGATTTTCAGTGGCTTTTATTCCAAATGGCAGCTTTCTTTCTTACTTTTTCTTCCTTCCTTCCTTTCTCTCTCTTTCTTTCTTTCCTTCATTCTTTCTTTTTCTTTCTAATCCTTCTTTCCTTCTCTTTCTTTCTTTATTAGTTAGTTTCTTCTTTCTATCCATCCTTCTTTCCTTCCTCTTTTCTTTCTTTGCTTCATCCTATATTTTTCTTTCTTTTCCTCTCTCCCATCCTCCCTCCCTCTTTCTTTCTTTCCTTCATTTCTTCTTTCTTTTTCTTTCTAATCCTTCCTTCCTCCTCTTTCTTTCTTTCTTTCTTTCTTTCTTTAGTTAGTTAGTTTTCTTCTTTCTATCCAACCTTCCTTTCTTCCTTTTTTTCTTTCTTTCCTTCATCCTCTTTTCTTTCTTTTCCTCTCTTCCACCCTCCCTTCCTCTTTCTTTCTTTTCCTCTCTCCCACCCTCCCTCTCTTCCTTCTCTCTCTCTCCCACCCTCTTTCTTTCTTTCTTTTCTTTCTCTTCCTTCCTTCCTTTTTTCCTTCATCCTATCTTTTCCTTTCTTTTCCCCTCTCCATTCTCTCTTCCTCACTCCCTCTTTCTATCCTTCTTTTTGCTCTCCCTTTTTTCCTTTTCTTCATCCTATTTTTTTCTTTTCCTCCCTTCCTCTCTTCCTTCTTTCTTTTTTTTTTCTTTTTCCTCTCCCTTCCTTTCCCCTCTCCTCCATCCATCCCAAGTCCAGTAATATCCCCAAATTGCACAAACTCAGAGGGGATTGCTATTATTTTGAGAGTTAAAAATGAGGAGTCTGCGGATCCAGGAGGCCTCAAAACTCAAGTCATTCAGTCTTGCTTCAGTTAAGTTGCTCCTTGTTCTTCTTCACTCAGTATCTTACAGCCTCCAGCCATTGGCTAAGCACCTGGAGGCAAAATCTTCATTTCATGGACTGACTGAGAGAAGGAGTGTCCCTTAAATCCAAACGTCCATTAAATCTGAATGTGCATTTGTACCCATCTCTATCTATGTAATCACATCAATCATGTCAGGTATCTGGATAAGATTAAATTTAGCACACTTTAAGGGATGTTTGTCCACTAAAGGGAAATGCAATTAATGCAAACTTTGTTGGCTTTTTCCCAAATTTATTAAATCAAGGTTTTATTGTTTACTTTTTTAAAAGTATGAGTGGAGCAAAATCCTGAAAAAGCCAAAGATAATATTTTTCATAACATGTGTCCAATCTTGAGTTTGGGGTTGTTATAATGCTTTGTTTCACATGCAGCATGAAGTTTTTGACAGGGGTCAGGAAGGGGTTGCTTTGAAATTTTAACCCAGACTGCCTTTATTCCAACAAAACATTAACTATCCACTTCTTTTCTCTCTCTCTCTCCTCCTTCCCCTTTCAAATCTTATTTTTTTACAAGGCAGGAAACATTTCTCACGCCTTAAAGCTATCCCAGGAATTTCTTCACTACGGTATGTGCTTCTCAGAAAGAAATAACCAGATTTATTTGGTCTGTCAGGCTAACACCACCCCTTTCAAAATTGTGGTTTTAATAAATTCCACCACATCTTCACTGCCAAAGTAATACTGTACTTCCCCATAAAGGAGGAAACTATGAATTTTGCTTGCAAAATTCCAAAACACCGTAAAGATAAGCGAGAGAAAAACTCACTCCCAACAGGCCTCCCACTGAAAAAAAAGTGAATTATTTTTTGGGGAAAAAATACACTAGGTTTGAAGTTACAACAGGCCTCCCTAGAATTATTACTACAGGTTGTCCTCGACTTAGAGCCATGAGGAAGCCCAAAATTTCTGTTGCTAAACAAGACAGTTGTTAAGTGGGGTTTTTACCTCATTTTATGACCTTTCTTGCCAAAGCTGTTAAGTTGTTAATTGAGTCACATGGTCGTTAAGTGAATCTGGCTTCCTTGTTGACTTTGATGGTCAGAAGGTCACAAAAGGGGATCACCTGACCCCCCCAGGGACCCTGCGACCATCATAAGTATGAATCAGTTGTGTCTGAATTTTGATCACATGACCAGAGCCTGCAAATGGTCATAAGGGGGGGAAACGGTCATAAGTCCCTTTTTCCAGTGCCGTTGTAACTTCGAAAGGTCACTAAACAAACGGTTGTAAGTTGAGGACTACTGGTACAAATAGAAACATAAGAAAACATTTAATTTCTGCATTTATTATTACTTTTCTCATTACAACAGTTTGTTCACTAAATGAATGGTTAAGTCCCTGACTTACAACTGGTTGCTTTATGACCATCTGAAATTACGGATACAGATGAACAGATTTGGAAGGGACCTTGTAGGTCTTCTAGTCCAACCCCCCTGCCCAAGCAGGAGACCCTACCCCATTTCTGACACAACGGACCTCTCTATAGCTACTTAGCATCCATTTTCAGTGCTAAGGTGGTCACACACAATTAGGATTACATTTTGAGCATTTGGCAATTAGCTTATCTTTACAATCATTTGTAGCATCAAGTGGCTGCATTTTGAAGTGAGTTTTTTTTTTTTTGCTGGTTTCCAGTAAACAAAACAAAACCCCCCATTGGAGGAAATGGATTCACTTAACGACTGCATTCTGTTAACAATGACGGCATTTGCTTAAGAAAAAAACTGGTCGAATCCAGTCATGTGATGTTTTGACTTATAACTTCAACCACTTATGACCTTTATTCTGGACTCAAAGTCAGTCATAAATTAAGGATTACTTGGAGAGCCTTCCTTTGGGGTAAAATATGATAGATTTTATTTCTTTCCAACTTAATTGCATCCCTTGCAATTAAAGAGAAGGAGCAAACTGAATATTATAAAATATGGGAACTATTGAGAGGGGTCTTGGAGTCTTAGTGGACAACCAGCTAAATAGGAGCCAGCCGTGTGCAGCAGCAGCAGCCAAAAAAGCCAACGCAATCCTAAACTGTATTAACAGAGGGATATAAACATATGACAGACAAGGGGAGGCACTAATACCAAGACTTGTAAAAGAGCCTTCAGTAATGATACCACAGCTAAGAGTACCTCATACCAGTTGTGGTCATCCAACAGATCACGTTTATGGAGCTAGTACTAAAGATAGATAGGATTGAGAACTTACTAGAAAAATGTGCATGAGAGAAGAGCAACCAGAGAATCGATTAGGTGGACAGCTGGGAGGCTAAATACATACTGAATGGATGGTTTGCAGGAACTGACCTGGCTAGTCCTAGGAAGAGATAGGACCTAGGGAACAAGGAGAGCATCTCCAATAGTTTGTAGGAGGGGCTGCCACACGAGAGGAGGACCGGATTCAAGCTATTTTCCAAGGCACCAAAGGCCAGAACAAAGGAATAATCGTGATGAGAAACCTAGGAGATTCAAAGGAGAGAGATTACATCCCTAGAAATCAAAGAGAAATTAGTTTTGATACCGTGAGAACAATCACCCATGGAACAGAATTGGCCTTGGAAGCTTGTGGGAGCTTCAATCACTGGAGGCTTTCAAAGGGGAGATTGGACTGACATCTGTCAGAAATGGTGATAGGGTCTCCTGCTTGGGCGGGGGGTTGTAACTAGATGACGCTACAAGGTCCTCCAGCTGTGATTATCTGTTATTTTTATCTCGATAGGCTGAGAAAAAATATGAAAGACTAGAAATGCTAATGGATTAGTGGAAATATAAAAAATAAGGTTAATAGAATTAACATGTTAAAGAATAGGGAGTGTATATATAGTAATTGCCAGAGATAATTTATTTACTATCATAATAAGATAAGAATAGCCTCAATAGTTAATACCAAATATGTTTGTCTGAGGTTTTTCCGCGAGTATTTTGTATGTGGATCATTTGTCATATTCCGAGTTTTCTTCCGCGTAGATTTGGTGAAGTATCTAGGCAACTCGTTTGGAATGAAAGTCTCATGCCTCACTCTTCAGGCTGTTTCTATCGGCTCTGTGCTTTCTTCAGAGTCAGGTGGAGCTTTGCAGCTGCTTCTTCCTTTTAAATGCTGTGGGGGTGTGACTGCATTGTATGGACGTGGGTTTGGCTGTGTTCTGATTGGCTGGGGTGTGTTCTGTTCAGGTGGGGGGCACATGGTTGTCCTCAAAGGTGAGTCTTAGTTTCCCGGGTCGGACTTCGGTGAGGCAATGGATGAGACTGTGATCGCTGTTGTTATGGGCTTGCGTGGGTTGTGGTTGTCGTTCCGCGCAGCACTCCTCATGGTGGTTGTTACTAGGTTTGCTTCTTTGTATGGGTCTAGGGGTAACCTGAGCAGCGCGTAGCTCCGGGTGGCAGGCTGCCGTACGGCTTCTGGTCTGAGTGGTCCGTCGTCACTCTTCTGTGTGGGTGTGAGTCTTTTTTCTGCGTGCGCAAGTGTGGTGGTAGCATCTTGTGTGGGCCCACGGGGGTGTGGGTGTGGTCTGGTGTCATTCTTATGTTTAGGCTTACTCGCGTTTATTTTAATGAGAGGGCAGTTTCACAAAAGTTGGTAGGTCGGAGAGGTATCAATCCGTTTACTTCATTGCTGATGTGGGGTTATTTTTTCTATCTCTATGGCTTCTCTGATTATTTGGTGTTGTTTGAAAAGTGTTCGGTTTTGGGCGATAGTTGGTATATTTTAAGTCAATCTCATGTCCTGTTGCTTTGAAGTGTTGGACGAGGAAAGTGGCCATTTCTTTTTTTTGATTGAAGTTTTTGTGTTTCTTCAATGCGTGCACTTATTCTTCCTGTTTAGTTTTGTCCCGATGTATGTGGGTGGGGCAGGCAGTGCAGTGATTTCGTATACACCTTGGTTTTCTAACTCGATCTTTGTCTTTAGGGTTTCTTTAGGTATGGTGGATTTATTTTTCTGTTGTGCAGAAATTCTGTTTTTAATGTTGTGTTTTTTGGAGGATTTGCTGATTTTTGCCACGTGCTCACTAACTGCTACTGTGACAGCACAAATGAGAATATCCGGCGAAAAAGAAGATTACCACAACGTCTTAATCCAAAATAGAAACTCCAACCAATAAGCCCAAGACAGGAACAAGAGTAATTGCGCAAAGCCTCTCCTCCATATATAAAAATGGCACTACAGACAAAACGCCACAGGAATTTATCTGTGCTGGGTGGTGGTGGAATTCCGGCGGACGTTGAGGTAAGCGGTTGGTGTGTAGTTATTCTTCTGTATAACTGCGGTGTGGTGCAGTGTGTCATTTGTCTTTGTAGATCTTTGGCGTAATATGTTAGGAATGGTAAGTTTTGTTTTAGTTTATTTCCGTTTTCCATGGTGAACTTGAAATTTTGGGGTGTGTGTTTGTTTAGGAGTTGTGTCTGGACAAATTACGTGTTTAGGTTTTCATTTTCACATGGGCAAATCAAAAATGTTGATCAATCGATGGTATCTTGACGCGATAGTTTGGAGTCCTTGTGGATTGTATTAACGCCGTGGTCCCTGAGATTCGGAATTCTTTACCATGAACAAGAGTTTTGGCACTGGAACCGGGTGATAGTGTGGATCACAGTAGTGGGGCTCTTTTAATTTGCCTCTTGCTATCTAGGAATGGTGGCATATCAACGCCCATCGCACACCACCGCACATAGATAAATTTTCTAGTGGCTAAAACCTAATTACCAGAACAAAACGCGCGTGGCGATCTCAAGACACATATAAAAGACTAGGAACTTTGCACCCTGACTGAAAGTATTAGACGCCCACATGGCTTCCTTCCACAAAAACAAGAGTGGCACCGCAACTATGCTTTCCTACAAAAACATCACCTCCAAAGGCACATATACAGAGTACCTAGAAGACAACTAGACCTTATGGAATCGCTGTTCCTGCCGCTAATAAGAGGTACTACAGGATAAAATCAGTAAAATACACAGAACCAAGGCATCACATCAAGACTGCCTTCAAACAGACAAAAAAAATAGCAGCTTTACTTAAAAACCACCAAGCGAAATTGACACTGCGAAAACCAGCGCATAATACGAAAGCTTCCCCTGATGCATCAATACTCGCCCGGACCACCAATACATGTGATATGGACAGTCACCACTCAGACTGAATAAGTACCTCTAGCCTAGATGAACACAATAATGCGGTAAAAAGCTGGAAATCACACTCCTACACGTAGTGCCAACACCACTGTAAAAACCACAGGTCACAAGCATCAACGTTGCAATTGTGCACATAAAACTTGCCACTGAGAAACCCCAGCACAGAATCATCAGAGAATGCCACAGCGATTGGAAAAAGACCTGACAGCATGAATAGAAGAGATGATTGCCAGCAGACTGTCAATCATTTGGAAGCTGCACTCTCAAATAGAAAGATCTCTCAACAGCCACACCAGCAGGCAAACAACCTGGGAAAAAAACAAGACTCCCTCTGATGCTAAACCTTTCTACCAGAGCTTCAAGACGAGCCCTCCAACAGGCATACTCCAGGAAATGCACACGCAGGCTTCTAATGGATAGCCACCAGTGGCCTGTAAGCATGACTGCGCCAACGTGCACTGAAAAGCGCTCCACACAGGAAAAAGAGCTCGCTTCGCCGAGCCAATCAAGCCACAAGAAGACGGACACAGAGGCGGACCGGAAGACACCATATCCAACTCAAAGCTCCAAGCCTCAGTGAACACAGACCAGACACCTAGCCAATCAGTAATCGACCAGCCTCGAATTTTGACACCAGAACTGTGAGACCCCACATTCATACAGAAGCCTGATGATGGCAGATGGGATTCTGTCTGAATGAGCACGTTGCTGACATTTCAACAGCACGACAATAGACGTGGGATCATACCCGGAGGGAGTATATATATTTATTCAACCACAACGTTTTATTCTGAATTTGTTTAATACGGGAGGCTGTTCTTCCTAAAAATATGCTTCCTAATCATGAGCACTGTAGAATGAAATAATCTCCATTTATTTCACACTGTCTGGATATGATTCAGCAACCATTGGAAACAGCTTGGAAAGAGTCATTTAAAGGGTTACTTAATTTTATTTTTTCCCCCAAACTGGTAAGTGATATTTTGCACCATCGTGAATTTCAGACGCTGAGTCAAACTGTTGTTAGAGCATCAGGAACAGAGAAAAAACATTTTTCTAGCCAGCTGGCAAGTCATCCTTTGGTTGGAGAAAAACAATAAGAAACATGCAGACTTCCAGCAGGGTTTTTCAAACTGAGTTCTGCAGAATTTGATGGGATCCTTTGAGGTATTAAGGACCAAAAGGCCAAAAATAAATAAGTCGCTCCACTGTAATATTCCTGGCAGTTGTCAGAAGTGTCTGCAGGTCAAAAAAGTCAAGATGGAGGCCAGGATGATGTAATGGAAGCTCTGCCTGTGGTTTTTTTTAATTTGTGCGACTGAGTTTAAATGGACTCCGAAGGATGGTAGAGGGCAGGAAGGCCTGAAGGAAATTTGTCCATGGAGTCGCAATGGGTTGGACATAACTTCACATAGATACAGGGAGATATGCTTCATTTGATAACAGATTAACAGAACTGGAAGGGACTTTGCAGGTCATCTAGTCCAACCCCCATTTGTGAAACATTTAAGCATCTTATATACCATTTTATTTTTGAATTTCTTTATTTCTTGCACAACAACAACGAAACCCACTGTTCCATCTGCAATCTTGATTTTTTTTGGATCAAATCCTGAATTCCTCCCGCCCCTGGCATTTTTCTCATTAAAAATAGAACTCTGATTTGTTTGGCTAAGAAGAGATAGGACAGCTGTTTGTCTGAAATGGCACAGGCTGGGATTCCTGCTTGAGCAGAGGGTTGGACTAGATGACCTCCATGGTCCCTCCCAATTCTTGTTATTCTGTTACAGCCAGTGCTTCACTGACAACCATTTGTTTCAAAGTTATAACAGCACTTTAAAAAAAATGACCGTTTTTCACACTTATGACCGTTGCAAAGTCCCCCAGTCACGTGATCAAAATTTAGATGTTTGGCCACTGACTCCTATTTATGACAGTTGCATGTCCTTAACAAACGTGGCCAGAAAGGTCGTAAAACGGGGCACAACTCTATTGAGCAACTGTCTTGCTTAACAATAGGAATTTTGAGCTCAGTTGCTGAGTTACCTGCATCAGTTACCTGCAATTGGGAATTTCATAATTTTCTTTTTTCTGCACTGGAAATATTGCTTCTTCATTTCCAATCAAACTGTTTAGTTTGTCTACTGAATAAGAAGGGGAGGAACCTTTGGGGACAACCAAACCGATATAGGCCTTTTTCTGAAAGTCAAAACAGAAATAAATTAGAAACACAAGCTTCACCCTCCAGCCAATTTTCTATGGGTAGAATTTTGCCTCTTGATTAATGGCTCCATTTGAAAAAAAAATACAAAGTTCCAAGAGCTTATTTTTTTTAACCCTTTGCCATATAATGCCCCAAAAGTGCTTTATCTGGAGGAAATATATAGAAAATTTTACCAAAAAAACCTACCCAACTTGTCTATTAGTGGTAAAACAAATAATATACATATATATTATATGATTATAGTTATATTAACATATTTGTCGTCATATTAATTATACTAGTATGCTTCTAGTCATAAATAATATTCATCTTTTACATACACATTACAATAATCTTTCATCTTTAAACTTCCACCTCTTGTATCTAACCACTGATAAAACCTATCCCATGTTGAATAATACTCTGTATTTCTTTTTATTTTTGATTTTTAACGTCAATCAATCCAGCTCTGCACAATCCAATATTTTCCAAATTATGTTTTCATTTGGTGGGGTGTCCTCATTTTTCCAATATTGTGCAAATAGAATTTTTGTTGCTGCCAATACATGGAGCATTAAGTATGTAGTCCCTTTATCATAGCTTTCTGGTATCATTACTAACAAAAATATTTCTGGCTTTAAATCTTATGTGCTGCTTAATCGTGTTTTCTAGCCATGTGTGTATTTTCGTCCAATATTTTCTTGCTTTGATACATGCCCACCACATATGATAATAGGTACCTGGCATCTGGTTACATTTCCAAGAAGTGCCCGATCCATTTCAGGGGTGAAGGACAAGGAAGAAAGAGGGGCCTGGGTGGGAAACCATCTTCTGTCCTGGTTTGAAGATGGTTGGGACCATTTTTTTCTCTTCCCCAGATCCAGGCAATGAGCGGATGGCGAGGAACGTCCTGAAGTATGAGAAGCTTTTGAGGAAGGATCAGGAGGAGGGGAAAGGAAAAATCACGCTACAGAGGCCCAACGTGACCCACCTGGAGACGCGAGATGCTTATGAGGCGCTCTGCCAGAGGCTGGGGTCTCAGGTGGGTGAAGAGAGGAGGGGGGTTTTCGGAGGAAGGATTTAAAGGTGGACCGCCACATGATGTGTTCCTGGGTGCAGGCCTCTCTGACGGAGGGAGACCCACTGATTCCATTTGATTCTATAGGTCTCGGCCAGAGGTGTGTATAATCTGCCTTTTCCAGGGAAATTCCCATCTTCCATGGAAGTCTGCTTCCACTTTAGCCTTATTGCCACAAGCCTGTAAGGTAGACTGCTCTGAAGGATCCAAATCTCATCCAAATCTTCCTTGGAAAAGAGAGGAACTCTTTCTTTCTTTTCTTCCTTCCTTTACTTTCCTTCCTTCTTTCTTTCATTTCTCCTTCGTCCCTCCTTTCCATCCCTCTCTCCTCATTTCCTTCCATCTCTCCTTTGTTCCATCTCTCTTTCCTCCCTCTCTCCCTCCCATCTCTTCCCTCCTTTCCTTCTGTCTTTCCTTCCTTCCTTTCTCCCTTTCTTCTATCTCTCTCTATCCTTCCTTTCTCTCTTCCTCCCTCCCTCCCTTCTTTCTTTCCCTTGTTCTTCCTCCCTCCCTTCCTTTCATCTTTCCTCCCTTCCTCCCTCTCTCTTCCTTCCTTTCCGTCTTTCTTTCTTTCTTTCTTTCTTTCTTTCTTTCTTTCTTTCTTTCTTTCTTTCTTTCTTTC